>VSMD01138398.1:35648-95874 GCA_008750895.1 Mirza zaza | reverse complement strand
CATCATCATCACCATCACCATCACCATCATCACCACCACCACCATCATCATCATCATCACCATCACCATCACCATCATCACCACCACCACCATCATCATCATCATCACCATCACCATCACCATCACCATCATCACCACCACCACCACTACCATCATCATCACCATCCTCATCACCACCACCATCATCATCATCACCATCACCATCACCATCATCACCACCACCACCATCATCATCATCATCACCATCACCATCATCACCACCACCACCATCATCATCATCATCACCATCACCATCATCACCACCACCACCATCATCATCATCATCACCATCACCATCATCACCACCATGGTATGACCCTGGATCCCAGTCCCTGCAGCCCCAATCCCAGCTGCCATGGTCAGGTCCAGCATCAGTTGGGAAACACTCAGGAAGTGAGTTTTCCCGCTCAACAAACTAACCCTTTAAACTCTTAATGGAAAAGTTTCTAAAATGATAATCCATTTCACTGCTTTATTGAAGACAGTATTTTGATGTAAAATGGCTTTTGCTCTGGTAGTTAGGGATCCTGGGAGGCCTTGAGGCCACCTTGCTTAATCCTACTGAGTCCTCAGGTGGGGGACCAGACTCCTCTGTGGATCCCAAAGCTCCCTGCAGGACCAGGTGCCCCTCATTCCACCTTTTTCTTCTGACCCAATCCTGAAGTTCACCGGGGGTGTTCTTTCCCAGCTTCTGTTTAGATCCCTGGTGAGATGCAGCCTCCCTGAGAGGGTCCCCACATTCTGCCATAAGTTGTTTACACTGTAACAAGAGTTAGAGCCCTTTTAGAGAGGTTGGAGCACCTAGCACTTCAAGGCTGGGAGGGTGGAGGGAGGAAACATGGGGAGGGGAAGCTAGGCAAAGCCCTGCCAGCCTGAGCTCATGCCAAGGGCCAGCCCCAATGCCAACAGCCACCAGTTAAGGGGAGCTGGGCTGCATATGACCTGAGCCGGGGCCCTGGAAACTGTTCCGATATCAGCTTTTCATTAAGGAAATTCCTTTAGTGCCATTAAGCTTTCTCCTAAATGTGGAGGTCAGTGGGAATCTTGCTGATTGGTAATCAAGTTTGTTCTATGAGGCTGGCACTGCCCTGTCCACCAAGGCCCAGGTCCTGCTGGGCTCCTGCTGTGTCAGTATACACCCTGCCGGGCCCCCCATTTCCCCAGGTGGGTTTGAAGAGCCTCACCTCTGCTCTCCACCACCTCCCACCCAGTGAGAAATCAGTGTTGTCCTGGTGCATTCAGAGTGGGGAGTCAGAAAAGGGAATTAACTGGCTGCCCCGTGAACTGGCTGGGTGACGTCAGGAGGCTCTTAAACCTCTCTGAGCCTCAGTTTCCTCAGCTGGGAAACGGGTAGTCATTCAGTCACTAGATGTTGTGAGGATTAAATGGGGTGGCAGGTGGCAGGTGTCCCTCCTAGAGCCTGACCTGTAAGTACCCTGCAACAATCCATACCCACCACCTGTTTCAGTCATTTGGGCTGCTATAGCCAAATTCCATCATCTGAGCAGCTTTTAAACAACAGAAATGTATTTCCCACAGTTCCAGAGGCTGGGAAGTCCAAGATCAAGGTACGATTCCGTGTCTGTTGAGGGCCGACTTTCTGGCTCACAGACAACCATCTTCTCGCTGTGTCCTTACATGGTAGAAGGGGTGAGGGGTCTCTCTCGGGCCTCTTTCTCTTTTATACGGGCATTCATCCCATTCATGAGAGCTCTATGCCTATGACCTAATCACCTCCCAAAGTCCCCACCTGCTGATTCTGTCATCTTGAGGTTTAGGTTTCAGCTTATAAGTTTTGGGGAGGACACGAACATTCAGACCATAGCAGGAAGTAAGGTTGCTAAAGACAGAAGAGAAATGGAAGACAAAAATGAAAGGCTGCCCAGGCTAGCCAAAAGCCCAGACTGGTAAGAAACCACATCTGTGCTCCAGCTCTTTGTACAGATGCCGCCCTTCCCTCCAGCTCAGGCCCGGCCCAGCCCCAGCTCTTCTGGAGAACAGGCAGCCAGTGCACAAACTCACCAAGGCCTCCCTCCTGACTGTGTTCTGCCAGGAAGCAATGTCTTCATTTTAAGCTATATTCGTGTTTCTGGTTCTGCGCTGTAGCCCCCTGGACAGAGCTCAAGTCCTTGCACCATGCAAACCTAACGGAGCAGCACATAGGAGTGGGGTTAGCACGCTGGGGATCTCTGGAAAACTGGAGAGAAACATCTGCCAAGGCACCTGCTTAACCCTCAGTGCACCAGGGCCCTGCACCCCAGAACCCCCATCACCCTTCCAGCTGGGCACACTGTGGAGTTTACAAATCTCTTCCACCCGAGTGGACACAGCCCACCCACGGGGTTGGATTATTGTTCCCATTTTAGGTGGAGGAAATGGAGGCTTTAGAAAATGAACTGCTTGTCAGCTGTAGCACTTCTGACTCCAAGCCAGGAGGTAGAGGGGTTGCCTTTGCTTCCCCACCATCCTGGCATGGGCTTGGTAGCATTTCTATGAAGGGAACATTGACCCCTGACTGCCATAACAGACTGGGTGGCTTAAAAACAACAGGCGCTTATTCTCTCAGTTCAGGAGGCCAGAAGTCCAAGATCAAAGTCTGGGCAGGGTTGGATCCTTCCAGGGACTCTGAGGGAGAATGTGTGCCAAGCCTTTCTCAGCCTCTGGTGGCTCCTGGTCCTCCCCAGAACCCCTTGGCTTGCAGCTTCATCACTTTGCTCTCTGCCTGTTTCTCCACAAGGCCTTTTCCTGCTGTGTCTCTGGGTGTCTCCCAGCTGTTGCATCAAGGACCACCCTAATGCAGCATGACCTCATCTTAAAGGTCCTATTTCCAAGTAAGGTGACATTCTGAGCTTCCAGGTAGCCATGAATTTTGTGCAGATACTATTTAGCCCAATATACCTGCTAAGGGGTGACACCTGCATGCCAGATGGATGTGATCCCCTGGGAAGAGGAAACCTGAAGGAGTCCACATGGAGGGGAACCTGCACTCCCAGGCAAGGCATGGGTTTGGAAACCACATGGTTCCAGGTCTTTGGCAGATAAGCAAGTCCCCTCACTCATCCCCGTGACCTGGGATCCTCTCCAGGAAGCCTGTGCCCACCCAGGGCAGGCACCAGGTCTGACTTCTATTATATCAGGGCAGAGAGAGGGTTCGAGGCTCCCTCCATCAGTGGAGCCATGCAGGTAGTAACAGGAGCCCCATGCTGAGCTCTGAGCCCCGGACTGGGGCTGCAGTCTGGTCCTTTTGAGCAGACCTTGCCAGTTGTTACTAGTTACTGGGGAAACTGGGCAGTGTCTGGACCAAGCCAAGAAGAAAGGCAGCCTCCCCTACCCACCCCCAGGCTGGGGCGCCCTGGCAAGAGAGCCGTGGTGCTGGGGAACATGTGGCGCCTCATTTGCACAACCCAGGATATGTGGGGGACGCTCCCTGGCCAGCTGAGTGGAAAAATAAATTACCTGAGGGGCTGACTCAGGCTAGTCATTTTGCCAATGAAGCCCTGATAACTTGCGCTGGGCACAGGCCCCCGATCGATATGCCTCTATTTTTAACTCCAGGATCAGCAGTGTTGTTTTCCGGGGAGAAAGGGCTGTTTACTCAGCTCCCTATTGATGCCATGCGGGCAGGTCTCCCTGGGCAGTGCTGTCCACTGCCAAGCAGACCAGCCCACCCTGAGCCCTCTGCCTTCCTGGGGAAGGTCGTTAGATTCTCAGGGGTCAGGCAGAGAGAGACCAGGGGTCAGGTTGGCTGCAATGAGGCAAGAGCTTCAGGCTCTCCTGGACTCCAGCCAACTTGGTGTGCAGCTGCCAGTTTCATTAAACAGGCCCCAGACCCACCCTGGGGCCTCGCCAGGCAAAGACGGCAGTGTAGACCAATAATAGCGCTCATCCCAGCATGTCGAGCTCTGGGCTGCTGCTTCCCTCACGTTCCCTGCCTCTGTCTCAGCAAAATCCTGCTTCTCTCTGTGCCTCTGCATTCTTGTCTGTAAAATGGGCTAATATTGCTGCCTCTGACAGAAGTGAGGAGCACAGGAAGTAACTTGGGTTGGGTGCTGGGCCCTGTTTCTGGACAATGATAAATGCTCAATAAGTGCCAGCAGACGTCTTTCTGATTGTTATTTGCTGAGCCTCCTGCGCCTACGAGCTGGGAGTCAAGGCCAAGGTGCCCTGAGTCAGTAGCCTGGGCTGTGCCCCTGGATCCAACTCCTCTCCCCAGCACTGCCCCAACTCTGGCTGTCTGGATGGATGCCTCCCTGTTTTTAGCCCACCACAGTCATACCCACTGAACAGATAGGCACAGAGGGGGTTAGACCTCATCCCATAAACACGGGCTACTGTGCAGCTAAGTGTCTCTTGCTTTCTTGAGGCAGAATCCGACTTACAGACGTGGGTCTGGAGTTTGCAGATGGCCTGTCATGTGTAGAGCCCTGGGCCAGGATGAGAACAGATCTAAGCCTGGCTCTGCCTCAAATGGCCATGGGACTTTGGGTCAGTCACCTCCCCTCCCAGGGCCTCAGTTTCCACCCCAGCTAAACCATGAAATAGGGTTCAGCACTTCTAATAACATTTGTCAAGGGGTGGTCTGGGTTCTGGCTCAGGGAAAGAGTGCTGTGATTGATTAGCAGTGTCTGCTCAGGTATAGGCAGGGGAAGGTGAGTCACACTTGTCACTTACCTGTCATATCAGCTAAGTAGAGACACCTGCATCCCTGTTAAATGAGCCCCCTGGGGAAGAGGAAAGCTGAAGGGAATCTTCCTGGAGAGGGAAATTGGCTATAAGGTGACCTGTCCTCAGTGACTGCTAAGGGCTCACCCAGTTCCTGCCTCCTGGAGACTTCGGGGAGGGAGGTGGCAGAGGGGTGGTCAAGGTGAGAGCAGGCAGACGGGCCTCACTTCAGGGAACTCAGCACCAGGGTGGGAGAATATTAAGTGTCTTGGTGGTATGGACTAAATGCTTGCGTCCTCCCAAAACTCCTGTGTTGAAATCCTCATCACCAATGTGATGGCGAGGTGGGGCCTTTGGGAGGTGTTTAGGTCATGAGAGCAAAGCTATATGAATGGATTAGTGCCCTTATAAAGGAGGCCCCATAGAGACTGCTCACTGCTTCCACCATGTGAGGACACAGTGAGAAGCTGCCATCTGTGAACCCGGAAATGGTCTCTCACCAGACACCAAATCTGCCAGCACCTTGATCTAGGACTTTGCAGCCTTCAGAAATGTGAGAAATAAATTTCCGTGGTTCATAAACCACCCAGACTATGATATTCTGTTATAGCAGCCTGAGTAGACCAAGACACTTGAGATGTGAATGGATTGAGGTGCTGTGTTATGGAGAGTGCTGAAGCAGGCACTGCAGTTTAGAGAAGCAGCACTAACAAGAGAGCCAGAGATGATCCTTGGGGGCGGGGCATGACACCCCAAAAGTCATACTGTAGAGAGGACTGCCTGGTAGGTGTGTAGGACCCACCAGAGCAGGGAGGTAGGAGGACGGGGGATTGGCAGTTGCAAATATTGGGCAGTTGCTGAGAAGGATCTGTCTTATGGCTCTGAAGGTGGAGAAGGGGATGAGTTTATGGGGCCCTGAGAGCACAGCAGCTCCAAAACTTGGCGACTGATCCAGTGAAGGATCAACAGGACAGTGTGGTCCTCTCCCTGAGCACTGGTGCTGACAGCCCTAAGAGCAGAGGCCTGGAGGGGATGGTCCCCAGATCCCTGTCACCTGTGCCCATTGAGGACTGTGGCCTCTCTCCAGAAGCATATCTGGTGTGTAGAGCAAGGTGCACCATCACTGAAAACTGACCCCAGCTGTGTTTATTTATTTAAAGACTGATGACCCTTAATAAGAAACCCCAACCTCTCCCAGCCCCCCTCATGGAGGCAAGGCCATCTACTCTTTGTCCCCTACCTAGACCATGGCTCCCTCTAATGGCTGCTGTGATGCATCAGAGATTTTACCTGCTCTGAGCATTCTCACTCATCGGCCCTCCTGGAGGAAAGTCCCATCCAGACCCAGAAACAGGTTTTGTTTGGAATATGGGGTGCCGTTTTCTTACATCAGATTTCCTTCCTAACTACAGATGCTCCTGGTGGTAAATAGGTTGGTACTCTTTACACCCACGCCAGCCTGCGTTTCTTCAAAATGATCTGATAAGGCCTTGGTTTAAAGCAAGTGTCAGCAAATTGTTTCTTAAAGAGCTAGATAGTAAGAATTTTCTGTCTTGTGGTCTCTGTATCAACTCAACTCTGCCATTGTAGCATGAAAGCCACCATAGACAATGCATCAATGAATGGGCTGCTGTGTTCCAATAAAACTTTATTTACAAAAGCAGGTGGTGGGCCAGATTTGGCCCAGGAATATAGTTTGCGAATCACTGGCCTAGAGCATCATTTCCAAAACTATATTTCAAGGTCACTGTTATTTGCTGTCCCACAAAAACAGGGTTCTGCAGTCAGATAACTTTGGGGAACGCTGGAAAAAACAAAATTTGATGGGTTTCCCCAGACCCTTTTTAACATGCTAATATCACACTGTGAATCCCCAAGCAGGGAGATAACGTGTTTGTTTCCCAAACACATTTGACTGTGAACCTTTGTTTCCAAAAGGACCTGGTGATTGTTTGTTTTCCTTACACACACCTGTTAACATGTCTCTTGAAACACAGCCTAGGAAACTTCACTAAGGGAACCTAGGTGGTCACACCCAGATACCCCCAGCTCTAGGTCCTGTTGGAGGGTCAGACATAGGGGTGTGGTCTGTCCCCAAGTCATGTGTGCCAACAATTCTGTGGCATCCAATATCACAAAGAGAAAACCAAGGTCCTGGATGTTCTAGGCAGTCAAGAGCAATAAGAGAGCCAAATGCCTCGCTTCCCATCCCACAGGTCTCGCAGGGACCTTTCTCAGGAAGGCTCCTTGTCCAGAGGGCTGGGGTCAGATGGTGTGGAGGCTGGGTCCCACATACACCACTGGGGACAGGCCAGTTCACTTACCCTCAGCCCTCACTAACATGTACCCACCCACATTGCTCCCATTCCCTTGGCAATGGCTGGCCACGCCCATGAGCAGGGCTGGCTCAGTCTGCTTTGTGGTGAGCTAACAGAACACCACAGACTGAGTAACTTACAGCTCTGGGAAGTCCAAGGTTGAGGGGCCACGTCCCATGAGGGTCTTCCTGCTGCGTTGTCCCATGGCAGAAAGCATCACACAGCAAGAGAGAGCAAGAGACCCGCTCTCTTCACAATGACATCAATCCATTCCTGTGGGCAGAGCCCTCATGACCTAATCACCTCACATTAGGACACACCTCCCACCACTGTCACATGGGGGGTTAAGTTTCCCACACCTGAACTTTGGGGTCATATTCAACCTGCAGCAGGGGCAAAGGCTTTCAGACCATCTCCATGGGGGGCTCTCCTACCACCACCCCTGCTCTAGGCAACACAACTGTCCCCTTCCCCCTTCAGAAGCCCCAGGTGTATAGAAGGAGCGACAGGCAGAAAGGTGTATCCTCCTGCATTGAGAGGCCACTTGGAGACCTGGGGTTGAGGAGGGGGCATTGGCCAACTCGAGAACAGAGAGGGATGTGCCTGGGGGAATTGGGCACTTTCTGGTGGTGCCTAGGCTGCCTTTCGGTCTCATACTCCTCACATCGGGGACAGGACATCCGGCCCAAGTCTTTGGACACTCTGAGCAGTGCATGGTTGACATCCCTAGCCTGGCCTGGGGCAGTCGTGCCAGCCTAGGATAGGCTTCTGGAAAGAAAGCAGAGCCACACCAGCTCAACAACAGTCACCACAGTGATGGCATCAGTGGAGGACCCTGGTCATCCCAGCATGACTTCAGGGAACCTTGAGGCACCAGTGTCACCTGCCACCATGCGGATGGGGAAAGTAAGGCCAAGGAGGCCAGTTTCCAAGGTCTTGGCATCTGGGGGGGTGGGGAGGTTAGAGCCAAGATCTTAGTTGTAGTTGATTTTCCTCCAAAGTTTACTGTCTTAACATTCTAGAGAAATATGGGCTTCTCTCTGGCCACTGGCTTTGTGGCTGGTGGAGTTCTCTAGTCTTGGCCGTGGCACCCGAGTGGCATTTGCTGAGAGAAGTGGCAGCAAAGTGGACCTGCTCAGCAGAACCCGAGCCCTACCTGGCCAGCTGGCACATCGACATCTGACCTCTGCTCTGGGTCGGGCACAGGGCTAGGTGCTGGGTCTTCCTAGACCAGAGAGACCGAGAGCAGAGACAGACGTGCAAACTGAGGCAGCTGCGGAGAAGCTTCCACCAAGGTCTGTCTGGTCGGGCCCCAACCTGGGGGTCCTGCCAGGGTTACCTGGGGGAGGGCCAGCATCTGGCCTGGACCTTTAGAGGTGCTGGGGGTGGGGGCACATGAAGAGGTGAGAGGAACCTTCCAGAAGGGAGCCCTATGAGTGTGGGGCACCTAGGGCAGGAGATAGAAGGCAGGCAAGGGGGCCGATGAGAGCCATGACAAGGTCACACAGTGGGCACAGCAGACACTATAGGAACCTCAGAGACACATGGTCCTTTTCCTGAGGGCAGGTGGCAGATAGGACACCCACACATGGAGCAGCCACTAACGAGTGGCAGGCCCTCCCACTTTTTTGGACAGTTGTGTCAGGGACTGACGATACCACTCATTCTGGGTGACGCCAAAGGCTACTGTGGCCCACAGGCCAAATGTCCCTGGGCACCTGGCCCTGAGGCCTGACTGTGCAAAACCCCTCACATGCTTCATCTCCTGGATTCAGCTGCTGTCAAAGGTGAACTTGAGGTTTGCCTCTTTGGTTTTGGAGGTTGGGGTATCCCCTCCTCAGCCAAGATCCCCCAAGCCTGTGCCCATCACAAGCCCCATACATGGGGCGCTCAGTGAAATACAGTGTGAAACACCCTGTGCTGACCGTGTGACCTTGGGAAAGTCACATAACCTCACCGGGCCTCTGTTTTCTCATCTGTAAATGGGGATGATAATAGAAACTGTCCCAAAATGTTGCTGAGAAAATGAGACGACTGCAGAGCTTAGTAAAGTGCAGCCGTAGAGTGCGTGGTTCTTGATAACTCCATGCCAGGGTGCTGGGGAGCCACAGGAAGGGTGGGATCAAGAGAGTGGGGCCTGATGACGTGGTTGGCAGTGTCACTGTATACAGGACTAAAGCTGAAGGCACCCTGGGCTGTGGTCTCTGAGTCTATGCAAGGCAGGACTTTTCCTCCAGGGTCAGCCCAGAAGGGTCAGAGCAGCCTCACTTGCATGGCGAGAACCAACCTAACCTGTGGCTGGCTCTGCCCCACCTGCCCGTCCATGGGGGTCTCACCCTCCACCCACTGGGTGCTGTGTGCGAGAGGACGGGTTTGAAGGGCGCCTCCTGGAAACGGCCCTTTCCCTGGCTCCAGCCAGCTGCACCCTGAGAACATAAGTTTGCTTTTTGCCCTAATATGGCTCAAACCCCAGCAACTTTTGCGGCGTTTATGGCTGCCTCGAAAGAGCCCACAGTAATGTTCTCTGAATTGCTAAGCAACAGTGGCCGTTCTCGCACATGGAGAAAATTGAAACATTGATTTATCTATTTGTTTTGCAACTAGCACTAGCGGCTTCATTACTCTGTTCCCCGGGGACACCCTCCCACGCACTTGAATTGAAAATTAACTCTTTTTACCTAGGAAGGGGCAGCAATGAGTTTTTAATTTGGAGAAAGTACAGAAACAATGGCCGGGCCTGGTGCCAGAAATCAGGAGGTGAGACCCACCCAAGGCCTGCGAGCTGCCAACAGGGCCGCCCTCCTTCCCGCTGTGAACGAGCCCTCAGAGATGGGCCAGGCTGAGAGGGCCTCGCAGCCCTGAAGGACAAGCCTCCACGCCAGCCCTGTGTGGTCCCCTTGCCCAGGCCTTTGCAACTCTCGCCCTAGAAAGAGCAGGCATCCTCTCATTGGAATTTCTGGAATGGAAGGAGCACTGTTTCTGGAGTTCAAACAGCTCAGTTCTGCCTTCCTGGGGGACTTTGAACACCTCCGTTAAGCCATGCCTCCGTTTCCTCATCTTTCACAAGAGTGGAGGAATGCTTCCCATTTCTCGCATGGTTGTTGTAGGGTTAACAAAGACGCACAGCCCGTGAGGTGGGTTGACAAGTGTATAGCACCTTCTACCAGAACAAACGCCAGAGCCTAGAGTTTCTCAAGGACCCCTACTCCCTCCCCTCAGCCTGTCGATGACCAGACCCTGTAGAGCACCTGAGCCTCTGTCCCTCTCCAAGTCCACCCTGACCCACAAGGCCCTACCTTATGCACAAGAAGGTCAAGGGAAATTTGACTCCATACAGTGATGGGTGTCTAGCATTTATAAGGCACCATCTCCCAAGAGGTAGATACAGACTGTTGTCCCTGCTCTGAGGATCAACAGTCTGAGGTCAGCCATGTGGCTTCCTGGAACCCCAAACTCTTAGGGGTGCTATCACATCCCTGGAGACGAGCCAGGATAGGACAGGGTGTCCATGACTCTGCTCAGGGGAGGAGGGTGTTTAAGAACCTTCAGCCCTTAGGATAGAGACCCCCAGGTGCCCGCTAGAGGAACCATATACTCCTTTATTTCTTTATGCAACTCGTATGTATTGTTAAAGAAAAAAATTTTCATGACACTTGTTAGAGACAGCAAGGCACTCTTGATCCCAGGGCGCGTGAAGATAGGTTCAGGGACTGCTGCAACAGGGTCTTGCAGTGGAGGGGACATTGGCCTCAGCTCCAGTGCCAACGAGGACAAGTGGGGATTCACAACCAAGGAGTAGGGTAGGGGGCGGTGGATGGAAACTGAGAGTCTGGCCAACGATGAGGGTTTCTGGTGAAACTGACTTGCAGGCAGGGGTGATAAGATATATCGCAGTGGTCAGATGCCAAGAGTGGGGGTTTCTGCTAAGAAGACAATAGGATTCTTGCTTTAAATGGATTCTACAAGGACAGAGAGGGAACCCTGTGTTTGGATCTAGCCATCCAGAGGACTCAGGAGAGGCTTACTAGTGTTTTGGTCAAAGGAGGCACTGTCAGAATTAAGTACCAACTCTGCCACAGACACCACCAGATGTGGAGGATACCACAGAGAAAGGAACAGACAGGATTTCTGCCCCATGGAGTTTACATTCCATGTAAGTAAACAGATCACTAGAGAGACGTCCACAATCCCTTATTTGAAACACCTAAGGCCAGGTGTACTTAGGCCAGTGGTCCTCAGCTAGAGGTGATTTGGCAATGTCTGGAGACACTACTGGTCGTCACAGCTCAGGGGAAGGTGGCATCTGGTGGGTGGAGGCCCGGGAAGCTGTAAACATCGTGCAGCACCTGGCAGCCCCCAGCAGAGAGGTCTCTGCCCTGCAATGCCAAAACCAGTGCCGAGGCTTGGAAACTGGTTGGAGCCTTCAGACTTTGCATCTTAGAAACTCAGTGTGGTGCACAGACCATATATTATATAACATCCCCAGCGGGGTGTGGAGTAGCTCCCCATAATCAAATGCATTAATGTTTCTGTGGCAAAAGGTATGAATATTCACACGAAGAGGGATGAACCAAGGCTATAAATAGCCTCGCATCAGTTCAGGTCACGTTTTGCCACCAAATGAGTTATGAACAAGCTTTTGGTTTTCAGAGCTTTATGGATTTTGGAATTGGATTGTGGGCCTATAATATAATTTCAGATAGTGATAAATGCCGTAACGACAACATAGCAGAGTAAAGGAAGGAGTACCAGGGGTTTTAGATAGAGTGGCCTGGAAGAGTCCCCTGCAGAGGTGACATCTGAGCAAAATCTGAGTGAGGTGAGGAAACAGGCTGTGAATATACCCAGGGACAAGCATCCTGGCAAAGGGGAGAGCGTGTGCAAAGGCCCTGAGGTGGAAGTGTGTGTGGCATGTTTAAGGAGCAGCCAGGAGGCCAGCACCCCCAGCAGGTGCCCAAGGAGGGTACAAGGAGTCAATGAAGAGGTAGAGGTGACCAGGAGCAGATGGGCCCAGCCTGTGGTGTAGTAAGGGCTTGGGGTTTCACTGGGGAGCGTGGAGAAGGGGAACTCGGAATCACGTTGGCTAGGAGCACAAAATGGGCTTCGGGAGGATGACAGCAGAGGGTCTCAAGGGATGGGGGGACAGCCAGGACTTGCGGTCCCCAGTTTGTGCATCCTGGGTGGGAGCTCCATGCAAGAGGACAGAGGGAAGACCAATGATAATCCTTAGGCAAGCTGGGGACACGGCTCATCCACCCCTACAATACCTGCGGCTTCCTGCTTCAGGGCCTGTGCTCACACCAGCCCCCACCTCCCCTCCTGGCCACTCCTCCCTTGTGTGCGGGGTTCGGTTGTGTAAGCATGTCTAGTCCTCAGCTGGACTGTTCCCAGTGCTGCAGGGACAGCTCGGCAGGAGTGCTCACAGGCTAGGCAGAGTGCATGCCAGAAATCCTCAGAACATTTGGGAAAGGCAGGTGGTCAGGGCAGTTCCCAGGAAGACAGGGCCCCAGGGATGAGTGGGGACAGGGTATCTGGAAGAGTGGGGATGGGGGCACCTACTTCCAGCCAGGCAGCCAGCTGTGTCCATGCCTGGGGACTGGGTGCCCACAAGCGTGGGCAGTTCTTTCCTGCAGCTGCATCTCAGCGCGAGCTGGGGGTTGGCAGCTTGAGTTTAAGCAGACAAGAGGTGGCTATGGACACACTCTGGAGATAAAACCCCAGAAATAAGGGAAATCTCCTTGGTTCAAATGCCTGGGTCCTCCCTCTTATAGGAAAAGACACCTTATCTGGACTCTCCCCGGGGACCTGAGATAAAGTCAATATGTCCTGCAGGGCAAATGTGTTGTGCAGTGCTGAACCCTAGAGCCACATTAAAACCACCTGGAGCTTTCTAACCCCACCAACACCTTGGCTGTCTGCGGCTGACTACTCGAGAGCCCGGGACAAGCCCAGGGGTGGCAGCAGTGGCCAGGCTGTGAACCGCTGCTCCAAGGTGACACCCGAGTGCCTGTGGCCCTGCAGCCTCCCTCCCATCCCAGCACTCCTCTTCCTCAGCTCATCGCCAAGGCAGAAATCCCTGGAAAGGCTGGGAGGCTGCCCCTGCTTGGCACACCAGGCCAGCACTGTCTCCCCTGGCGTCCCACTAGATCCTCATGCCATCGGAGGTTGGGGCTTGGAGGTATCAGCATCCCTGAGACATGGCAGAGAAGGCAACATGGGTTCAGGGGCCCAATGCTGAGCGGGGGTCATGTGGCTCCCGTGGTGGCTGAGCTGGGACCTGAGTCTCATAACACCTGTGCTGCCTGATGGGGCAGAGAAGCACAACAGCGGCATGGATGGGGGCTCCCCACCCTGTTGCTGGGGGAGAGGTTGCACCACCCAACAGGGGCTTGTGGACCCAAAGTCACCCAGATATGCCAGGGAAGGGCTTTATGATGTCCCCAAGCTGTACCACAGCCTACCTTGTATACCACCTGCACCCAACACCACTCCTCCAGGAGGGGAGGGGCATAAATCCCTGGAATTGTTCCTGTCCCCAGGCCACTCTGTCAATCTGCCTGTCTGCACACCTTCCACCACTGCCCCCCCAGGCCAGGTGAGAGGGAAGAGCCTCCATGGCAGGAGTCAGAGAGGGCAGCTGCAAGGGCTCCAGGGAGCCGCATCCGCCCAGCTGCGGGGAGAGTTCAGGGCCTGCGGGTGAGCGGGTCCCCCACCCAGAGGGCTCCTCCAGGCAGCCCTGCCGTGCCGGCAGAGCCCCACCCTAGCCCAGCTCCCCACCTCTGGAGAGGGGAAATCTTTTCTTCCTAACATGCTCTGCTCGCAGATCCATCTAAATCCAATTACTGGAAGTGTGGGGTGTGCCTCTGCAGCGAGTCTGCAGTTTGCAGCACACCCCCAGCTCTAACTGCCCGTGATTTCAGAGTTGAATATCTTTCAGAGTTATTTAAGAGGTTCTTCCCTTTTTTCCCATTCTGATGATATGTTTCTAAATTATACATTAAACTTATCAGGGTGAGTAATACCTCGCAGCTTCCCCGTGTCAGGCCTAATGTTACTTGCCCGTCTGCTGCTTCGTGTTTACATGGTTGAGGGGGAAATGCTCTTTTCAGATCCATTTATCTTCATATTAAGTGTTTAGAGATGAGAACTTCAAATGGGTTTGAGACACCTGGGCTCCCCCAAGCACTCGGCTTCTGCGGGAACCTCTCTTCCTGCAGCTGCTCTGGCCCAGGGTCTGTGGGTCGGGTTCCCAGGCTGGCAGGGACCTGGGGGAAGCACCCCTCCCCAGAGAAGGGCCACTGGGAGGAGAGAAGCCGCCTGAAAGAGCAGAGCTGGGAGGTCAGACTCAGAGGTGAAACATGGTTTTTCCTGGAAGGGAACAGAAGGCACCCGGTCCCTCCCCTACACCCTCCTGCCCTGCCCAGACAGCCATAGCTTCTGGGGAAACAGAGCCTCCATCCCCCTTTTAGTGCCTGGCTCTGGTGTTCGTCCATTCATTCAGATACGCGTGGCAGCCTCCGCGGGGCTGGGTGGTCACTGGGCTGGCCCGCCAGCGGCCAGGATGCTGCTCAGTGTGGGGGTCGTCCCTGGCAACCCAGGCCTTCATGATCATACTGCACTCATAGCTCTGCACTCACCAATTTGTCTAGCCCTCGCCGCCGCCATCCTTACTCCATTGTACAGTCCAGGATGTTGAGAGGTTGGTGTGCCCAAGGTCATGAAGCAGAGCCTGAGTGGGAACCAGGCCTGGTAGACCCCAGGCCTTGGACTCTCGAGGTCACACATGCAACACGGCCACTCTTGCTCCAGGCCAGGGCGATGAGAGCAGCCCTGCCCATAGTGACCCATGCAGTCCCTTCCCTGCAGGGTAACCCCAGGGTTACCACCAGGCCCCTGGCAGGCGTGGCCAGATGGACCGCTGCCCCCTGCCAGCGGATGCCAGCCCCTGGAGCCGGCCAACAGCCGCGAGGCAGGAGATTCACCCAAAGGGAAGTGACAGGGCAATTTATCATATCAATAAACTTGCTTAAAGCACACTCTGTCTTCCGTAATGAGATGGGGATGCGATCCCACCGTGTTATTGGGCACCAGGGCAACCCCACATCAGGCGCTTATTATTTTCTGCCACGATCAGGGAAGACTGATCGTGCTTGGATAAGTGCAGCTTAAAATTGAAAACCAAGCAATTTACCTTCAATCGCTTCTCAGAATTTTGTGCAGCCAGAGACAGTTAAGGAGAAATAGACTCCCTTTCCATTTTAAGTGCTTCCCATTAACATTTGTTTCCGCCCTGAGATTAGGGCTTTCCTGGGGAGGGGGACTACAGTGGCATCTTGCTCCCTCCTCCTGGGCTCCTCTTTCTTGAGGGCCCCTGAGGTCAGGGTGTTGCAGTCCCTTCCCGTCCTCCTGGCAGAGCTGGGCAGTCGGCCACGTGCTGCCCGGGGGGTCGTGCCTGTGGAGGCAGGTGGGACCCACGCTTGTCCTCAGGTCCAGCAGGGAGAGGGGCCCCAAGCACAGGTGGGTGGTGCCCTCTTCCTGGGGGCTCTTTCCCCCCTACCCTGCCCGGGCAGGGCTGCCCACATGCCCCCAGACTTGTTCAGGCTACAGGGGCAGATGTCCTCAAGCCAATTCTCCTATAACATTTTTGTCTCATTTCCAAGTTGAGGTTGACTTTGGGATGCTTGGTGACGCGGGGGAGGCAGGTACCCTTGGTGAGAGCAGTCAGCGCTCAACCTCTCAGCTTACGGCATGGGCCTGTCCCTCTGTACAGGCCGGCGGTTCTGGCCAGCAGTGGCTCTCCACCGGCTCCCAGGTATCCTCCCCTCCTTCCCCGCTCAGCACCTGCAGGCAAATCCTGCACAGTTTGCTCACAGTCCAAGAAAGAAATTCTCTGCTCAGATGGTATTGACAGTTGGGAGGCTGGGCAGGACCTCCGGACCGACCCCCAAAGCCCTTGCCACGATTTTCCTTTTATTCCGGGGATAATAAGAGGTGGGTTTGCTGAAATGTAAATCATCCTCCTCTTGTAAATTTAACAGTTACCTCCCGAGGCCCCTCCATCAATGCTGCAAAGATAAACTATTGTGATACTCTCGACCCCCAGCTGCCCTCCTGGCCACATGGCTCCGGCCCTGGCCCCCTCTTGTTTAATCAGCTCCCCCCTTGCCACCGGCACAAGGCAGGGCTGTGTGTGGACGGGAGTTTCCAGTCCTTTACACACCCCAGCTCGACAGGAGTTGCCGAGCATGCCCTGGAAAGGAGAACTTGAGTTTGGACCCTTGTCCTGGAAGTCTCCACCCTGAACCCCAACATCACTATTTGCCTGTGCAGAGGTCCCAGGGTCCCCATCTCCTTGGGGTAGTGGTGAGGGAGACTATGGAGCATAAGCTACCACCCCTGGCCTAAAAACCAGGCCACCTCTGGGAGGTTTAATATATGGCTCCAAGTCACTAAGGCCCTGCTGCTCCACACAGTCCCTGGCCAGGGCCGATCCTGAGCCTCTTATGTGGAAGCAGTGAGATGGGAAGAAGAAAGATTCCAGGTGGGAAGAGCAGCATACTCCAAGTATGAAGACAGACAAGGCAGAGTCTTGGACACGTGATGGAGTGGTTTGGATGGGTGCTGACCACCCCCAATATAACCAGATTATCCTAGCTCTGGAGGACTAGAGTGAGGGAGCCCCAGGGACCTTGCAGTGGCCCTTGGGCTGGCGTCTCCACACACAGGACCATGATTTGAGACAGTCTGGCCTTGCGGCCTGCACCTTGTGGGGGTGGTTCATGAGGGCTACAGCTGGAGACGCCCCCACCCTCTAGTTGTACTCAGGGTGGGCAGCTGGCTGCCAGCCATCCCAGCTCTCCTCCCCTCAACCAGGCAGCACTAACTTGGGAGAGGACCCAGAGGAGTCCCGAAGTACAGCTGCAGTCATGTCCTGCTTGAGAAGGGGCTGGCACCTTTGCACACCCCCAGAGCCACCAGCCACTGGGTGTCAGGCCTTGCGGGGAAGAGCCCAGAGAGAGGAGTTTTCACGGTGCTGGCTGCTGAGCACACCTTCCAGGTCTTTCCCAAGCAGCAGTCTGGGAATCAAGGTCACCAGGTGAAGCCTCTAAGATTTTTAAAACATATTTTTACTTTTGAAATTGCTCTTATGCAGGAAATATATATTAATAGAAACCAGCAGATAAGTACTTATAACTCTTGTGACCACAACCCAGGACAAAAAAGAGACATTAACACAGGTCGGTTCTCTGAGGTTTGCCTCTTCCCTGTAATGGAAAGAGTAACCTGGAACTAGACATCCCCCCCCACCACACACACACACCCCAAAACTGAAACATTCCTGTGCAGGTCCAGGGCTGTACGCAAACTGTTCCCACCATAGATTCTTTCCCCTTCCTGGCCACTTGGAGAAAGGAGGATCCAAAGATGACAGGATTCAAAAGAGATTAATTTGTTATTTTAGACCTTTAGAAAGTGCAGTTGCACAGAAACGGAGTCCCCGGGTCGGAACGAAGTTCAGATCAATTAAAACAATTTACTTTGCTGCTAATGATTTCAGACCATTGTAATTTATTGGTAAGTAAATGACTTCAAAAGCGCATTCCTTTGTGGCTGCACAGAGGGAATTTTAACAAGTTCTTGGATAAATTAAGTCTGGAATTTGTTAACAGACCGTTATTGTAAAACATTTAAAGTAGGCCTTTGCACACTGCTCCAAGGCCTCAAAGTTTCTAGAAACAATTAAAACTTCTAATCAGTTCTTCATTGTTAAGCAAATCAAATAAAAAGAAAGAGGTCCTGGTAACAGGGGAGACCCCATGTCCAAAAGGCCACCAAAATCCCTCCCCTGACTCCTGCTCTCAGGGTAAACTCTGAATTACCAGTCTGGCCAGAATACCCCTACACAGCACAGCTTTCACCTACCCCGCGCGTGGCACTTTGGATCTCTAGGCCCTTGGTCCACCACACTGGCTTCACTTTCCTTCCTGCAAACAAGCCAAGCTCAAGGTTTCTGCCCCAGCAGCTCCCTCTGCCTGTAACCCCCTCCCCAGTGGCTGCCCTTTATTGTGGTGTCAGTCTCAGGGCAGCAGCCCTGCTTGGAGCATCCTTCCCTGCTGTCCTGGCCACCACCCTCCTTCCCCTAGCTCACAGGATGAGCTGCAGATGGGAATCTTCATCCGTTCACATCTCTCCTGCCCATGATCCTCTCCTGCAGCACCTTTGCTGGGCCGGGGATGGGTTAGGTCCCAGCACCTTGCAGCAGAGTGAGCTCGGACTTCATAAAGGAACATGATTAATGTTCAGTGAGTGACCGACTAGTGACGGCTCCAGGCATAAGACATGAGTAGTGTCCTATTGGAATGGGCCAACACCCTCTGAGTGTTCCCTGGTGACCAGAGAGGGTACTCTTAAGGACACAGGGCCATGTGAAAGGCCTGGCTGTCCCGCAAGCTGCCCACCAGGCAGGAGGAGGCACTGGGTATCCAGAGGACACTGTGTGGGTGGCTCCCAGGGGTGTGGATCAGGTCAGAAGCGTGCTTGTCTGCGCCCTGAATGTGGGACACAGAGTGTCTTCACTGAAGCCAATCTGGCTCTCCTGGGGCCTTTACCTTGGAAATGAGGATTCTCCAAGAGTTCTTCCCACCCCTGCCACCCCGCATTCTCTCAGCAATAATCACAGAAAGAAGGAGAGCTGCCGCCCGTGACCTCAGGAAATGCAATACCAGGTTTAAACCTCGACAAGGTTCTTGGCAGGGAGTGCTGTTCAGAGGAACAAACTGATGCTCACAAGTTAACTAAGGAACTTGTCCAAGTCCCACAGTGCGTAAGTGACAGGGTTGGGCTTCAGACACCTATGTCCTAAAAGCCATCATGCCAAGCTGCCGTCTGAGCCCTGGGATGCTCCTGCATCTGCTCGACTCTGGGCCATGGCATCTCCCCAGGCCTTCCAGAGGCGGCTCGGCAGAGACTTGGGCTCCACTAGTCAAGACATTCCAAGGCCGGGCACGGTGGCTCACGCCTGTAATCCTAGCACTCTGGGAGGCCAAGGCGGGTGGATTGCTCGAGGTCAGGAGTTCGAAACCAGCCTGAGCAAGAGCGAGACCCCGTCTCTACTATAAATAGAAAGAAATTAATTGGTCAACTAATATATATAGAAAAAATTAGCCAGGTATGGTGGCGCATGCCTGTAGTCCTAGCTACTTGGGAGGCTGAGGCAGTAGGATTGCTTGAGCCCAGGAGTTTGAGGTTGCTGTGAGCTAGTCTGACACCACGGCACTCACTCTAGCCTGGGCAACAAAGCAAGACTCTGTCTCAAAAAAAAAAAAAAAAAAAGACATTCCAGGTGGAGAAGCTGTGAATGTCTCGTACACGAGGTGGACGGGCGGGTTGCTGAGACAGGTCCATTGACTTGTTCATCAAGATACATTTGTTGAAAAGTGAGTGCTGGGCATGGTTCTAGTTCCAGGGATTAGGGATCCCAGAGTCCCTGTTCTCATGGAGCTGGTGATTAGCAGGAAGAAGGAGATGAGCAAATAAATAAGAAAATTCTAGATATGGGTAAGGCCTATGGTCTTTCCCGATCAAGGGTCAGAAAAGGATTCTCCGAGGCATTTGAGCTGTGACAGATGACACAGAAGCAACCTGAGCCTTGCAAGGACCTGGGGGAAGAATGTTCCAGACTGAGGGATCAGCCTGTGCAAAGGCACCAAGGCTGGAGGAAGGGAAAAGAAGGCCATCGGGGGCTAGGGCTGCTGAGCAAGAAGGAGCCAAGGGGTCCTCTCAGGCCTGGGAGCTGGCAGAGGGCAGGGACTTTATTCAAGGTGCACAGGAGGCCTTGAGGGCATTTTAAGCAGGGCAGCGACATGATCTGATTGATGTGTTTTAAAAGCTCCCTCCCGCTGCTATGGGCAAAATGGATGTTTGTAAAGAGGCAGATGTGGCAGCCACCTGGAAGGCCCTGGAGGTCCAGGCGAGAGAGGGTGGCCTCACCAACCAGGGCAGAGCAAGGGGAGGAGAGAAGGAGGCGGACAGATGTGCAGATGATTTGGATATGAAGTTAAGGCAGAGAGGACTCCAGGGTGACTGACGAATTCAGGGCTGGAAGAACTGGTTGGGTGGTGACACCTTGTCCTCAGAAGAGGAAACCCAACAGGGGAACAGGTGGGGGGATCGGAAGCTACCTTGGGCCATGTTGCCATCAAGGTTCTTGGTGGACATCTGGGGAGACGTCTCAAACAGGCAGTGGACACTACAGGTTTGGAATTGGGTGAAGTCAGGACCTGAGACAAGAATAAGGCATCAGGGGTCAGGCTGAGTGGCATCACTGAGGAAGAGAAGAGAGGTTCCCAGGACTCAGCTGGGGACACCCCAACATTTCAGGGCTCTGTAAACCCAGAGGAGCTAGTCTTTCAGGAAGGAGGTCCGCAGTGTCTAGCGAGGATACCTCGTCACAGCGGTGCTCTTCACGGAGGCCCCTGGGCACCCTATTGATCAAAACGAGCACTTGTGTCCCAGACCTCATGTCATCGGTTTTCAGATCATTTAAAGCAAGTTGACAAACTCTTTCAGAGCCAACGTAGACTGCATTTTAGTAATTTTCATAGTATTTTTGGCAGCTGCAGAGACTCCAAAACAAGGCAGAGAGCCTTTTAATGGAGCATTGAAAAGCAGTTTTTAAAAATACCTTTTAGAAAGCTATTTAAATTCTCCCATCTATAGCAAAATTAATGTGTAAACTTGGTGCCTGAATTTAGTTCTTCTTTAAATGAAGAAGGTGGGAAGCAGTTTCCTCCCGTGGCTCTGCTGGATCTGGAGGCTGCTTCTCCTTGGGCGTCACGGAGCCCAGACGTTTCCAGGGATCCCTGTGCAGCTAGGCAGGGCTCCAGACACGTGGCGTTGGCGTGATTAAGTCGTTATGTCTTCACAACACCCCTAGGAGGTGAAACCAGTGATGTGATTTCCCCATTTTAGAGATGGGAAGGCTGAGGCCCAGGCTGGTTAGTAAGAAGCTAAGTAGGGTCGGCCTCATGGCAGAGCTGGGGAAATGAAGGAGGCTTGCCCAAGGCCTCGGAGCTCAGAGGGAACTGAGTGTCACAGTCTTAAGGCTGGTGGAGCTTCCCACACTACCTGGGCATCTCAGGTGACTTTGCACAGCCACATTTCCCAGTCCAGCCGCCAGGACAGAGTCCCGAGTTCCCAAGGTGGGGTAGGAGGCCTGGTGTGCAGGCCTTGCTGCAGTGATTCTCAGAGGGGTGAGGCCCTCGCCCCACATCAGCCTCTGCAGTGCCTGCAAAGTGTGCGGGTTCCCTGGGCTAACTGGAGTTCAGGGGAGCAGGCCCCGCGGTGCTCCAAGGTGATTCTGAGGCTCCTCGAGGTTGGAGGCCAACCTGCCTCCACAGTGCAGGCCGTCATTGTGGTCTGAGATTCAAAGGTCAGGGAGTGTCTGTGCCAGAGGGGCTTAGCAATCACCCTCCCTCCACAGCTGAGGAAGTGGGGACCCAGAGAGGGCAAGTCCCTGCTCAGAGTCACACAGCATCCAGGCCCCTAGTGGGGTCTTCTCATAGACACCCCGACCCCCAGCCCTTCCCTCCAGTCAGACTCCAGGCAGGCGAGGTGTCTGCCAAAAGAGGTGTTGTTTCAGTGGAGAGACAGGAGGTCATGTTCAGGTGAGCCCTGGCTGAAGGCCCAACTGCCCTGGGGTGGCAGCCTCAGCCTCCTCCCTGATTCTGGGGGTGCCTGGCAGGTTAGCCTGCACCATCTCAGCCTCCCTGCCCCTCTGTCCCTGGAGATGGGTGGGAAGCCAGAGAGAGGCCACTGTGATAGTGACAAGGCCAGGCTGCCTGCAGGTGAGGGTGGGAGGAAGCAGAGCCCAGTGGCAGTTGTAGGGGGATCTGACCGTGCCTGGGAGCCATTGCCAGGAAGCAGGAGGCCTTGGTGAGTGACAGGCTCAGTCCACCGTGGGGTGGAGCAGCGCACCCATCCTCACCCAGGTGTGGGTGTGAGACAGGCCTGGATACACCTAGATGGGAGGGAAGGGGGTGCCACGCTAGGTGCAGCTGGAGTTTGGAAACAAGGGATCAGCTCAGAAGATGTGAGTGGACTTGGGACAAGTCTTGTGAGGGCTGGAGGCTCCTTGACCCCATATTTGCCCAGCCTTTCCCCAGCCCCCATGCTGGCCATGCCTTTCCCCAGCCCCTATGCACACCCATGCATGTGCTGTGCTGGCCACACGTCCACCTCCCCATCCACGGGGCCATGACACACTCCCCATGCCACTCGCAGCTCTGGGCCATGGGCTCCCCTCCACCTGGGACTGTGATGAGTGCCCACTCATCAGACAAATGGTGGATGCCAGGTTTCTCAGGGTCACTCGCTCCCTGGGCTGCTTCTTTCCATCTTCCATTTTCCTCTGTGGCAGAATGGCCTTCACCCGCCGGGACCGCAGATCTGTCAAGCCCACGGCACTTGCTTTTATTAGTTCTCCTGGCTTCATTGCCTTTCTCGGAGCAATGAGGGGCAGCCAGCTGCGGGAGGATCACTCAAGTTGACAGGGCATTTTAGATTTTGTCCCCTACCCCCACCCATGTCTCTATCTGTGGGAGAGAGTGACGAGATGACAGGCATTCAGTAACTGCCCACAGGAGCAGAGCTGATGTCCCTGGGGTGAAGCTGTGTCCCCTGGTAATCCCAGGAGCCTGAGGACACAGAGCCTGGCCTGGTTCTGTCACCATTTCTCCACCTTTCACCCCCTTCAGCTCCAGGCATTGGTCTCTGTTAGCATCTTCATCCTCTCTGTCACCCCAAGATACAGGCTCTTTGCTGGTGACACCACTGACCTGCTCTGCCAGGCTCCCCCATAAATACCAGGACAAGAGCTCAGTTTGCAGGCAAGGGCCTCGGACAAAGCTGGATTCAAGTCTTAGCCCCACCAGCTACTAGCTGCACTTGACCTTGGGCAAGTTGCTTGACCTCTTGGTGCTTCCCTTTTTCCTGCTTGCAAATGGGAGTGACAATGACACCTCCCTCCTGGGGTGGGTGTGAGGACGAGGTGAGAGGACGCATGTGAGGTATTAGTGAGGTATCCTGCACAGGACACTCGCTGGGTAAGTGGCAGGGACCATCATGATTTTTTCTCATTATCAGCTGGCTGGTTGATTGTTGACTCTGGCCCCAAGACCTGCAGCGGAAGGAAGAGAGAACCTGGCCCGGAGCTGGGCAGCCCCTAAACATCCCGTGGGGTCTGTAGAAGAGAGCGTGGCTTTCCTGAGTGGGGCTTTATCACTAAGGTTCTCCAGAGAAGCAGAGGCACCAGGACGTGCAGATATACACACAGAGAGGGAGATTTACTCTAAGGAATCGGCTCACGTGACTATGGGTCTAGCGAATCTGAATTCTGCAGAACAGGATGACAGGCTGGGCACCCAGGGAAGAGACAATGCTGCAGCTCAGGTCTGACTGAGGGGAGCCTCAGTCGTTTTCTCTTAAGACCTTCTACTGACTGATTAAGGTCCATTCACATTACGTACAGCGGGGCATCTGCTTACCAAAACCTACTGATTCATCTCATCTAAAAAAGACCTTCACAGTGACAGCTGGGCTAATATTTCACCAAATATCTGGGTTCCGTGGCCTAGTAAAGTTGACACAGAAAATTCACCATCACAGGAAGGGATGGCCAAGTCCCCTCGGCCACCCTCTGCCAGTACCATGGTCTACCCTGCCTGGTCTGCTCTCAACCCCAACCCCCTGCCCTCGGGGGGCTTGCAGGAAGCCTTCAGCAAAGGGTTGGGTCCCCCCTTGGAGCCTGGTGCCCTCTGAGTCATGAGACACAGGCAAAGCCCCTGGGCAGAAAATAAGGAGGCCATTCCTGGTTGGTCTGGGAGGAGAGTGGCCAGTGCAGTCAGTGGGGACAAGGGACAGACCCTGGTCCTGAATCAAGACTCCCCCAGGCCCAGCCCCCCAGCCCCTTCCAGCCAGGCAGAGGCTGCCAGGTGCCCCTGTGGGGTGCTCAGGAAGCAGAAAAAGGGATGCCAGAAATCAAAGGAGTGGCTGGAGAAGGGCCCGAGACCCCAGAGCTGCCGTCCAGGCATGACATAGGCCGGGAAATGGCTCCCATAAGATGGCACTTGTTTGCCAGCCACGTGCGACAACTCCCAAGGGAGGTCCAGATCAATTCTCTTGCTTTCATCTTCTCTCGAGGCTCAGCATGATGAAAAGTGGCCTCTGTCTTTGGCAGATAAATAACCAGAAACTTGTTGCATCTGCTTCCATTTGATTTTCCTGAACAATCACCACCAGTGTGCCTTACGTTGAGAGGCTGAGATTTTAAGTGCCCAAAAGAACTTCTCAACGGAGCCTGCCAGGGACTCATTTGAAATGTTCTCTGGTGCATCGAAAAGCACCAACATGATCTATGAAGGAGCTGGGAGGAAAGTGTTTCATGTTCACAGCACGAGCACGTCCTCCTCTCCAGGGGATGGGGACGTGGGAGGATGGCTCCCACCCCCAGCCTCAAACCCTGGCAGAGACTGGCATGCCCGGCCCTCTGAGCTGAATAAGCACCTCCTGGCATCGGGCCTGGCCTGCCCACCGCCGGTAGGAGAGGACTGTGTGCACACCAGACAATGCCCAGCATAACTGTAGGCATTGAGTTTGAAGAGGGCAGTGTCCAGACCAGGAGCCATCAGTGGAGATGCGTCACCAGGGCGAGGAGGGGTCTGGAGTCCTTGGGATGACCAGGGAAAAAGAGTGGGAGTGTGGAGCTGCAGAAACCTCCGACACTGTCTGCATTCCTCTAGGTGAACACGCATGTTACCATGTTATTCTGGTCACATGGCTACCTCAGCACTGAGAGAGTAAGTGCCTTGAGGCCAGGAACTTTCAATACCCAGAGTGGTACAGGCATTTAACAGGTCCTCAATATAGCTAAATGGAAGGAAGGATGAGTGTGTGGACGGGTGGATGAGTGAGTGGATGGAAGGATACATGGGTGGATGAATGGACAGCCAACAGATGAGTAAGTTGATAGGTTGATGGATGGAAGGATGATAGGTGGATGGTAGTGAATGTGTGGAGGGACAGGAGGATGAGTAGATAGATGTGTAGATAGATGGGAAGATAATAGGCAAATGTTTGGATAGATGGGTGGGAGGATGGATGGGTGGATAGACAGAAGGATGGATGGATGAATGGATGGGTGGACACATGGATGGATGGATGGATGGATGGATGGATGGATGGATGGATGGACATATGGATGGATGGATGGATGGATGGTTGGGTGGGTTGATGAGTGGACAGATGGATGGACAGACAGATGGGTGCATGGGTGAATGAGTGGATGAGTAGACAGGTCACAGCCTGAGTGGATGGATGAGTTGATGAATGGATGAGTAGATGGATGGATGAGTGGGTAGATGAGTGGTTAGATCAATGAGTGGATGAATGGATGAATAGATGGATGAGTGGATGGGTAGGTGGATGGATGAGTAGATGGATGGGTGAGTGGGTAGGTGGATGGATGAGTTGATGAATGGATGAGTAGTGGATGGGTGAATGAGTCGATGAGTGGTTGAATGAATGAAAGGATGGATGGTTGTGTTGTTGTATGGACAGATGGGTGAATGAATATGTGAATGGATGAGTGGCATGAATCTTTTCTCAAATCTTTGAAGGACTATTACATCCTAAAGAGGAGAATCCTATCCTCTGTGAATCTAGAAAACAAAATCATGGCGGATTCTCTAGAGAAGTAGATTTGGACTCAGGTTAAGAAAGAATGCTGTAATGGCCCAAATTGTTGGAATGGATATTGGAGAGGGAGCAAGCTGCCTGTCCCTGGAAGTGTTCAGGAAGAGGAACCTGCTGTGTGTGGTAGAAAGTGTCCTTGTGCTGACCGGAGGGAACCTTGGAGAGCCTTTCCACGTCTGGGCCACCATGGTCGCTCTTGAGCCCCTTCCCCAGCTGGGTTAGGCTATGGCCCTACAGGGGACCCATGCTTGGCCTGTGCTGCTGATGCACAGCGGGGGTGGGGGCTCTCTCTTGGCTGCAGACACAGGCACTCCTGCCCCTGCTCCGAGCTCTCCAAGGCGGCCCTGGCGCTCCTCTCAGCAGGCCTGGAGGAAGCTGAATTACAAAACACCAGAAAGCATGTGACAACCAGACAGGCCTGAACATGACAGAGCTGAGGGACACTGTAGACAGAGGGAGGCATGGAGGTGCTGCCAGAAAATTCCTGCAGGGATGGGCTGTACAGAGCCAGAGTGGAGCCTCCTGGACCTGGTTCCTGGGGGATGCCCAGGGCCAGACCGTCCTCTTCTTGGGACAGGTATGTGTCTACGGCACTTCCCCTAATAAGAGCCAGGGCCCAAAGAGGCAAGAGAAGACCTGAGAGAGAAGCTGGGGCCCGAGACTGGATGACACAAGGGCCTGTCCCCCCTCCCCTGAGATGGGAAGGGAGGCTCCGTGAGAGGCTGGTGGCAGGGAAGGAGCTATGCCCACCCTGCCAGCAGGAACCCCCTTTGGCCTGTCAGTCTCCTTGTTGTCTCTTTCTCCTTAGAAAATCCGACTGCTTGTAGCTTCCCTGCTGGCCAGCAATTTGATCTGAGCTCAAGGGTACAGCCAGGGCTCACCTTGTTCTGCCTAAGTAATGCAGGTAGTGAAGCTATCGACGAACTGTCATCCATTAGAAAGTGGCTTCGACACAGCCAGAGGTGGGGGAGAGCCCCCAGGGCCTCGGCCAGCCATGGATCCGGTCCGTGGCTGAACAGGAGCTCTCCAAAAGGAGGCCAGGTCCTTGGCATGGGTCAAGGTGGACGATGGGAGCTTGGGCCCTGCCTGGCCTTTCCTAGAAGGTCATTCTATTGGGAAATTCTAAGAGGAAGCTAGGGCAGAAGCTGTTTGACTGAGAGGCCTGCAGTGTGGATTGGAGAGGAGTTTCCTGGTACAGCCCGGCCCGGCCCCTGCTGGGCTGGGGGCTCAGCTGGCGGTTGTGCTGAGCCACTTCCAGGCAGAGAATGGGCCCCTGGGCTCCCAGGACATTCTGCCCCACCCCCTGCACCCCTGCCAGGGCCCCGCTGCCTGCGCCTTACCTCCTGCCCTGGCAGCCACAGACGGGTTTGTGATGAGTTGGCCTGCTCTTCCCTGAGCCTGGGTTGGATTTTTTTTTTTTAATGTTTAAAAATTCCCAGCAGCGTGACAGGTGCCCGGCTGCCGGGTCATCCCATCGGCTGTTCTGTCATCAGACATCATGTTTACCCGTCAGACACTGTTTTCCTGACACTCAACACTCAAAATAATGATCTCGTTGGAGCACCTTCATGAATGATTCATAAGCCTCCACTCAACTTTGGGTGTTAACAGCAAATCAAAGCCCCTCAGAACGGGAGGCAGAGCGGCTGCGGGAAGGGAGCCCCGGCCCTGGCCTCCAAGCCCCTAGAGACCCCAGGGATCCCCAGGGCCCACCGGCCCTCCCTCGGGGCCCCAGCCAGTGCTGTGGCCTGGAAGGGAACAGGGTTCCAGGGTCCTAGCTGTCACCACGTGTCCTGGTGACCTTGCTGAGGATATGGGAGCACGAGCCCCTGGTCAGATCCCCTGGATCCCAACCATCCCCTACTACTACCAGGCAGGGTGACCTTGAGTGCATTGCTATGCATTCCTGAGCCCCTCTTCCTGTCAGTAAAGCCAGGTGGGGACTGCTGTCCGGCAGGGCACCTGTGAACACTAGTGCGCTCCAGGGTTCGAGGTTCCTGGCAAGTGGGAAGCGTCCAAACAAGATACTATCCTATTATTATTTACTGCGATTGCCTCACCCCTCCTGGCCTTCATGTTCTCATCCATAAAATGAGAGCTGAGCCAGGTGGTCGCCAGGTCTCCTCACAGTGCACGGCTCCTCCAACCGCGAGTACAGCCTCCACCTGGTGAGCAGATTCTCAGGGCAGAGAACCAGATTCTGAGATGCAGAAGCTTATGGGGACAGACCGACCCAGCCCCACCGTCCCGGGGTACACAGTCTCGAGAGGGAGGGGTCGTGCACAAACATACACGCATGCACATATGTGCATACATGTGTACCTGCACACATACACAGCAGCAGCGGCAGCAGTGGACAAGCACGAGGCCCTTGCAGATGCACACAGCCAGTTCAGCTAGTTGAGACCTCAAAGACGGGCTCCAAGGGAAGAGCTGGGGTATGTGGCTTCTGTTCTTGCCCTTGTCCCCCAACTGTCAGCTCCCTGAGACAAGGACAGAATCTGCTCTGTCACCACGACCTGCCCAGCTCCTCCACACAGGGCTTGGCACCCAATTTGTGCTTAGCAAGTCTTGCTTAAATGAAAGGAATCTCCAGATGTGTATTGCATACGGGGCTACAACAGTGAATAACACCAATTCCGTGCAAGTAGCCATGTGACTTCCACCAGCTTGGCTTCTCTGTAGAGTTAGAGCAGTGGACTAGAGGGTGAATCCCCAACACTTCTGCCAGTCTGGCCTGGTTAGAGTATTGCAATAAATATTATCTTCGTTACTCGGAGTTTTGGCACCCCCTTAAATCTGGTGCCCAAGCAAGTGCCTCCTTGCCTCACCTGCACAGCCTGGGGCCTTGGGGCCTGGGGCCCGGGGCCTGGCCAAAGGGTCTGGAACAAAGAGTCTGAATCTAGGAGAAAGGCCAGGTTAGAGGAGCAAGATATTGTCATTGCCGAGCCAGCAGGGTCAACTGGGGCTCCTCACCACCTTGTGCCTTGCCCATCCCCCTGCCTTGGCCTACAACGTGCTGGCCCAACCCACTCAGAGCTCACTGGGCCAGAACCTCTCCATGTGGCCAGTCTTGTCCCTCCGCAAGGTGTGTGTTTCCCAAGGACAGAGACTCTGTTGAATCCATGTGTAGCCGGGGCTGTGCATGGAGACTAACGTGTGGCCCCACGGTCAGCAGCTTGCCGTGGAACCCAAGTGCAGAGCAAAGGCACAGGGTCCCCACTGAGCCCTGCTGCTCTGTCTACTCGTTTATTCAAGACTAGCTGTGTCTGGCGCCATGCTGGGACAGACAGACAAGTAGGGGCGAGGGTCCCGAGCGGTGGGTGTGGGCCGGGTCGATGATCAGAAGCACACAGGGAGGCCCAGCCCAGCCAGGCGGTCCGCAGGTAGAGAGGGTTCAGAGAAGAACAGTTGGGGGTTAGCCAGACCTCGAGGAAAAGGATGTGTGGAGGTGCTGGGCCGCAGCAGGCCCCTTCAGGACCTGCGTGAGCATTTATGGCATGGTCCTTGCCCATGAGGAGGTGGTGACAAATTGGGGACAAGTTAAATAGAACAAGATTTAAGCCCCATTGCCAAGCCAGGAGTGGGAGCCGTGGCCCGGGAAAGCTCGTGATTAAGCGCCAGATGAATCATGCTCGCCGCACAGGCTCTCAGTCGGAGAAGCGTGATGGGTGGCGGGGACGGGCTGGCCCACAAGGGTTGGGTGGACAGACGGGGTGGATTTGGGCAGGACAGACAATGATGTGAGCAAAGGTCGAGCAAAGGAAGGTGCAGGCTGTGCCCAGGAAAGAGTCTGGCTGGGTGGGTGGGATCAGAGGCGGCTGGGGGCTCCTTGCAGAGTCCTGTACTGGCCCATCAGCCCCTGGACCCTTAAAGGGCCCAGGAACTCATCCTGGACCCCCGGACCCCTCCCCGTCACAGCTGTGGCATGAAGCTTCCTGTTCTAGCCTGAGCCCCTGTTTATGTCCGTCGCCTGCTCACACAACAGCAGACTCCTGAGACAAACAGGGAGACATAAAAGGAGAAGAGATGAAGATTCATTGACGCCAGAACCAACTCTATTCTGGAAAATTGAAATATTTTGTGCGTAATGACAACGGAGTCACCACGCGACCTTCCCGGAATAACTTCCCAGATATATGACAGTGACAACAGCCATCCCATTGGCGCTGACACGCTGAAGGCTCCCCAAAGCCACCACTTAAAAAAATGCCTCCCGTGTTATTAACACTCCTCGCTTGGGGATGTTTATGGCTCGTCACTGTTATCAAAGGCAACAAATTTCAAGAACCTATAAATGACACCACACCCAGAGACAGAGCCCGGCACAATCTGCCAGCAGCCTGCCTGGCCCAGGCTGGACCATGAACATCAAATCAGGCTTATCTGCTGGAGCCTGGCACTCCCCAGCCCCCACCCCTGAGTCTCTCATCCTCCTCATCACCTTGACCCCTGAAAGCCCTGGCTCCGCCCACACCCGCTCAACCTCGCCCACCAGGAGCTGGGACGTGCTGGGGGCGCTGCAGGAACCTCTGTCCAAAGGCAGGGCTTCGAACCAGGGCAGGTAGTACATTTCCTGACTGCTGCTATCTTTCTGCTGCAGAGCCCCCCCTCTGCACACCTGCAGAGTCAGACCTTTTTCCTCATTCATTCATTCACTCACTCATTCATTCATCCATACAAAAACATGTTTGCTGAAGTGATTGCAAGTTTGCATGAATGCCTGGGCCACATGCACCATGCAGTCCAGTGATTTCCGTGCCAAGGCACAATGCCAGACAGAGGGACCCTGGATGTCAGAACCTGCAATGCTCTGGCCCCCATCCCAGGAGCAGCCTCCAGAGGGCAAAGAACCTGCCTGCTGTCAAGACAGGCAAAGCAGCCTCATACCCCTCCCAGGCCTCCCTCTGGCTGATGCTATAAGCTGTCCCTGGCCTCAAACAGGAAGTAAATATAGGGCATAGTGACAGAAAGCTCGGGCTCTGGAGCAGGCTGCTCAAGTGTGGCTATGGCTGTAATGCTGATTAGCTATGCTCTTCTGAACATCAGTTTTCTTAGCTGCAAAATGGGACTTAAAACAATCTCAGCATTGTTAAGAGGGTCAAATGCAATAAAACACATCGAGGGTATGGCACACTTCTTGGCACAAATTCAAGGCTGAGCAGATGAAGATGATTGCTGCTTGTAAGGATTCTCTCCTTTTGCTTCCAATTTTAATTCTCCTAAAAGGGCAGAAGCCCAAGTGAGGGGTTCTTGTGGCCAGTCGGTCTGCAGAAGGTGCATGCCATGGGAGAAGAGATGAAAGGTCACTTTGGGGACATGGGGCAGGCATAGGGGCGAAGGCAGCCTGAAAAACGGGGTAGCTAGCATTGCCACCTCCTAGCCGCGGTCTGCCCTGCCCAACTTGGCCACTGTGGAGTGACCGCCAGCCAGTCACTTATCCTCTCTCAGCCTTAGTTTCTCCATTTGCCAAGAAGGCCTCCTAGAGTCTGCCAAAAATACCCAGCCCTGCAGCAGCTATTTGTGGAATGTTTTGAACAGGATTGCTGTGAAAACCTAACAAGATAATGAATGTGAGAGGGCTTTGAAAATACTCAGTGTTTTGTAAACGTAACAGATTATTATTCCCATTTACCGCCCTTTTAAAAGGATGTTTTTCCTCCATGCAGCCAAATTTAACTTGGATGATGAAAAACTGAGCCTAGGCTTCCCCAGCTGTAATTTCCCTTGTTCCTTGTGCCTCTGAATATTAAAACACAAAGGCTCACATTGCTGAGAGAAACCAAAACAGCAGCCTATTACAGGTGCCATTGCACAAACAGAATTCAAAGTGATATTTCAAGCAGGCATTCTGTTTGTATAAACCTTGAGAGCACTCGATGAATGTCAGCAGAACTTTGAAATTAAAATTGCTTTTTTTTTTATACACTGCTCACTCTGCTGTTGAGTCTGTGTCTTGGGTAGTTGTGGAGGTTAGAAACCACTCGGGGTTTACTTTGTAATGTTAGAAATGCTAAGAGATGGGGCAGGAAGGTGTTGGAAAAGGCTCCAAATGGGTCAGCCCAGTCCTGCAAGGCCCAGGCCAAGTCTATTAAAGCGACAACGCTGGGAGCGCTATCCAGAGTGCTGAAATGGAAACCGGGCCCCAGGGAGGTGACGGAAGGGCTTTTGAACGAGGCCCTTCTCCAGTGACGCATTCCTCTTGCTCCCTAGAATCCTGGAGGGAATGAAGGGGTCCCCAGTGTGAGCTGGTGAGGGTAGAGCACTAGCAGGCAGAAGGGGAGGAGAGACAGGTTCCCCCAGTGTGACAACTGCAGTAGAAATGAGAAGGCAGAGGTAGTGAGGAAGCTAGAGGAACTGCAAGATAAAGTAATAACGTAGAGAGATACACCCGGTGACAGCAGGGAGATAAATGGAGCAAGTTATACGAAGGGCTCATTTTTGTGCAAATATTTGGGACTCTATAAAATAAGGCTGTTTATTATAAATCTGTCTCCCAAATAAGTCTTGCCATCACACAGGTGTCACCTGCAGTGAAGTGTTCCCTCTAAGACAAGGCATGTTGAGCTCATGGCGTAGTGTGTGGCTGTGAATGCTCTTTCTGTTCTATAAATAGCCCTTCCCGTGGGGAAAGTGTGACTGCCAGGAGCCCAGAGAAGGAGCCAGGTCTGGCCACGGGGCTGCTTTGGTGGCTCTGACCTTCATTTCCAGCCAGGCAGCTGCTGGGGCTGTGTCCTGGAAGCAAGGTGACTGACATACACAGTTGTGGCTGAGGAGTCTCTCAATTCTATCTCTAAATATCAGTAGAGCTCTTCTGCCAGATTCCCTCTCCAACTCCAACGGGGGAAGAGATGACAGAGCACAAAAGTGTCATATCAGAAAATCAGGAGGAAAACTTCAGGGCCTTATCAACCCCTTCTTTGCAAACTTTGAAAGTGTAGACACTCCTCTGCCTGAAATGGCTTGAGGCAATTCTTGCTGGTGCCAAGGGAAGGATCAGAAGGCTCCAGGAGTTTGAGGACATTCCCAAAAGGATCCCACTCATCTAGCCCCAGTGTCTCAGGCCATTGTCTCAGCAAAGCAACCAAAGCCTCACATCTTGGAGTGGCACCTTTCCCTGCTAATCAGACACTTGGACCCTCAGGAGAGGACACAGCAGGGGTGGTAGATGTCTCACTGGTAGGGTCACCTGGAGGACTTTGATCACACCCCCCAGACACACACACATAAGGTCTATGCCACTATTTCTAAAGGACCAGGGATCGTGTTAGAGGAATTTGCTCTTGGGTCCCAAATCTTTTTGATTATGAAAGAGTCCAGTGAATGGAGAGTCAAGAATCTTAGCCACTTGTACAACCAGCATCGGAGCTGGGCCGGCCAGGGCGAAAGGGGCTTGCTCTGGGGTCACGTGCTGGCTCCTCTATCATGAAACAGTGACCAGAGCAGGTTCCCTAACTTCTCTAAGCCTGTCTCCTCAGCTCTGAGGTGGGGCTGATCATGATAAGATTCTTGGAAAAATTCAACCCAGGGCACTACTTGAAGCCTTCAGCCCAGGGCCTCACACAGACCCACATGAGCTCTTCTGAGCATTGTCTTGGCAAGAACGCAGCCCTGCTCCTTGCACACAGTAGGTGCTCCAGAATTGTTCTGGTGGACTGGAGTCTGCTTCTGAGATGCAGTGCTCCCACAGCAGCCTGGGCATTTCTCCACTGGGGCCAGCATTCTTGTCATCTCAGCTGACTTTGATCACGTCAGACTATACGGTTGGCACATCATCTGTCTTCCCCCGCATACCTTGAGGACAGGGACCATCTCTTCTCCTATCTCCACGCCTCCGTGCCTGCGACTCAAGAGAGTGTTAGCTGAGTGGCAAATAGAAAGGTGACATCTCAGCCTAGGTTACCTTCCAAGCCAGAGCAGATTCCACTCTGGTACCAAGCCTCAGCAGGTCCCCCCGGAGAGGACCCTTTTCCAGGAGTGGGCAGCCCTCTTTTCCCAAGCCTATCGCCCTCGGTCACCCTGCTTTGTGTACACATGCAGATCTGCAACTCTGCACCTTTGGAAAAGATGTCTATTTTCTCCTGGCCAGGAGCCTCTGCCCCCAAACCTGGCTTTACGCTGTTTATGTCTCCCTCCTTGTCAAGGCTTTGGCTGGGAATTCAGCTCCTTGTGGTTGATCCCAGCCAGTTCCGATGATATTTTACAGTGCCTTCTTAATTTACTGCCTTTTTATGACTCCAGGAAAAGGCCACACATCAGGGAATGCCATCAAACAGGAAGGAACGTCCCCTCTCCTTGTCAGCTCAAGTTGAGCATTGTAATTTACATGAAAACCTTGTGGCTTAGGGTGTTTACATCCCATGGAACCAGTTTCTTTTCCCATTATGAGAATGAGATAATTAAAAACTTCCCTGTTCCTTTGATATTGAATTAGGTTAACTCAGCCCAATTGCAAATGCCAGTCTGAAAGCTGTTATGTTATTTGGGTTTCAATGTAGAGCCATCCGTTCTTTCTGAAAATGTGTGTTTTTTTTTTTTCCTTTTATCCTGATTCCAGATTAGAAATAGGGAAGGGAAATAAGAGATGCGTTCAATTTGGATCAAGAAATTTGGCAGCTCAAACAAATCTCAGTGAGGCCAGGGCCAGAGAGGCAGCCGAGGTTGTGGGGCTTCGGAACGCGCCCAGTGCAAGACAGGGACAGCATGAAGAGGTACCTTGAGATCCAGGTCTTAGGGGGAAAACTACAGCCCAACTTCTCCCCCTGCCATCTGCTATCGCTGCTGAATGATGCTGCAGCAAGACATCCCTGCACCTGGGGAGAGAAACCCCAACTGAAAGCAGCTTCAGCAGTACAGAAGTTCCTATATCCCCACCATGGAAAGCTGGAGGGAGTGCTTGCTTCAGGACTAGTCAGTTCAGGGGCTCAGCGCTGTCACCAACCAATTCTTTGCTATTGTTAGTGGTGGCATCATGGTCCTGCTGGGAGTGAGATGACTATAGCAAGCCCAGTTCATATGACACAGGTCAGTGCCGCAAGGAAAAAGAGATGGGATATCCTACAGCGCCTACCAGTGAAAAATCCTCTCCTGGAAACCCTCACACTTCTCTCACCCCAGGATCAGAACTGGATCATACACCCATTCCCGAATAATCCCAGATAGAGGGATGGGAGAACACTTGGCTAATCAGGCTTACCTGCCCCATCCCCTGAGCCTCGTGGGGACATTGAGGAGGAAAGACTCTGATGGGGGTAAATGCTGTGTAGACAACGCAGCAGCATCCACCATAATATGTGTAACACTCTTTTTTTTTTTTTGAGACAAGGTCTCAGTCTGTCACCCCAACTAGAGTGCAGTGGCATCATCGTAGCCCACTGCAACCTCCAACTCCTGGGCTCAAATGATCCTCCTGCCTCAGCCTCCCAAGTAGTTGGGACTACAAGCACCATGACACCTGGCTAGTTTTTTCTATTTTTAGTAGAGACAAAGTCTTGCTCTTGCTCAGGCTGGTCTCAAACTCATGATCTCAAGCGATCCTCCTGCCTTGGCTTCCCAGAATGCTAGGATTATAGGCGTGAGCCACCACGCCCAGCCAGTAATGCTCTTAATAAATGCTGAACACTTTCAAAGAAATGTATATGTACAAAATCAAAAGTAACAAGAAAATGAACCCCAGAACAGACCAGAACTAGTTTCAGACCTTTTAAGTTCCCTCTAAGGACAGTCTAACTCTTCTCCATCCCTTTTGAAATGTTGAACATTGAACAACATGATACCAAGAGAGTGGATGGGACCTAGGGCCATTAGAGCCAATGATTCTCAAATGGGGGTGATTTTACTCCCCAGGGGACATGTGGCAATGTCTGGAGACAGTTTTGTTGTCACCATTTGAGGATGCAGCTGGTTTAGTGAGGGATGCTGCTGAACATCCCATAACGTACAGCACAGCCCTCCACAGCAAAGAATTATCCAGCCCCAGTGTCTCTCGTTGCAAGGTTGAGAAGCCTTGTGTGAACCTGGCATTCATCCAGGATATTCCCGTGATGCCTTGCTCCCTGGGGGAGGGGAGAGAGGAGGATGGCTTACCCACCAGATGTTACTGGAAGCTGGAGAACACAGGCCCAGTCATCACCCCCCTTCCCTTCTCCCACCAAACTTCCCATTACTTCTGGCAAAAAGAAAAAAAATATGTATTCCAGTCTGCCTTATTGGACATGAGTATCTCCCTGGGAAGCTGTCAGCGTTTGTCCAGCCATCCTGCATCCACGCCGGCACTCACAGAGTGACATCCCATAAATGTGGGCTGGAAGGAGGGAGGAGAAAAGAGGGTGGAGGGAATGTCTGGGACTGAGCAGAGAAGGTACGATTTAGAGGGCAAGGCTTCAGACGAACCTTGGCCAGGCTGAGATGAGCTACTCCGTAGCTGGGGAACAAAGACAATTCAAGAGTGGGTCAGAGAGATTCAAAGGTTTTGCTTGAGACAATGAACCTGCCAGTTCAGACCGAGCCGAGGCATCCTCTGACAAGAGAAGGGTGGGAGCGGCACAGATGAGGTGGCGGAGAACAGGTGCAGGAGGAATGGGGTCAGAGAAGGTGGAGCAGGAGAGAGAGGGAGAAGCAGGGAAGGTCAGAGGCGTGGATGGAATCCGTCAAAGTTCTGTCGGATGCTGGAAGCGCTGGGGCCAGGGGTGGAGAGAGGCAAAGGTCCCTGAGAGGCAGTGAGCCCCGACTGGGCCGGCAAACGGGAGACAGCAGGGCAGGGGCCAGGGCAAGAGGGGCCAGAGTGAGCTGCCATGAGGAGAGGTGCCACCGGTCCAAGCACAGCCCGTGGTGGGCACCAAGAGCTCCAGAGCCCTTCCACCTTGTAGTGACAGTCTGCAGCCAGAATATCTTGTCACTGTCACCTGTCAGCATCAGCAGAATTTTCACATGGGGCTGCAGTCTCAGATGCCAAGAATTTTCCATTTGCTCCTGAGACATTTGCTAAGCCAAGTGCCGGCTTGAGACGGTGGCACGATTGGCGCCAGCTCCAATATTAAAATTGCTGGAAGCCCTGGTCCTGGCAGCGCAACTCGAGAGAGATACTCTCTTCGAAGTTAATAAGAAACTCAGAAATTAATTCCCCGTCAGGTGCTCTGCCTGGCGGTGACAGCTCCACCCTCTCCACCATCGGGCGTGTACGCCAATGACAAGGAAGTGGGGCTGGGGGTGCCAAGCGCTATGCCGGCCCTTCCAGAAGATCCTGGAAGAGAAATGGTCTGTGCCACCCTGAGCAGGTCAGGGGTGCCAGCGATGCGGCCCAGCCCCAGACCATAGCCTCCAAGAAGGTCACTTTGATTCTCACTTCGCCAGGGTTTGTCGCAAAATTCCAGGCACCGACTCAGCTCTGCCACGTCTTGGCTTCCCTGGGCCTCTAGAGAGAATATGCTAAGGACAAAGCAAGTCGTCTTCTCTGGGTGACCTCGTGTGACATTGTAGTCATGTCAGACATTTAGTTTTACAGGAACAGCTGTCAAATGGAGAGTTAGTCACCTCTAAAACAAAAGAAAAAAAGGCACAGTAAATCTGACCTTGCTCTTTCAGTTCATGGCTCTGGAGCTACGGAGGGGGGGGGGGGGGCCGGGTGACAGAAATCGGTTTGTTCCTTAATTTATTAATCAATGGCTGAGGGACGACTGCCTGCTGGGAACTGTGTTGGGCGCCCTCCATTATCCCTCTGTTTGTCCTCACAAGGGCCCTGTCAGGTAGACATGAGGATCCCCATTTTACCAGTGAGTGATGCGAGGCCCAGAGAGGTTAAGTCACTGGCCCAAGATCACACAGTGTTGCAAGTGGCCCAGGTGTGGTTTGAGCTGATTCCACATCCAAATTCTTTCCATCATTTGGCTGCAAGCAAGATAACAGATTGGTATACTCTTTCTATCTTATTTCAATTGCAAGATTAGTACCTGCTACTGGAAACAGCTGACTTAATTATAACCCATTATTTATTCCTTCATTCAACAAATAACTAACAAAACAGATTGTTCTTTCAGAACAAGCCTGAAACAACTTTAAAACTTTGGTAACTTTCTCCCTAATGGGTAAAGTCGTGTGTTTCATCCTGACGGCCGGGATGGGCTTTTCCTGGTCATTGCATCTCAAAATGCAGAAGTTTTCCTTCCATGGGGAGATTGAATCTTCAGGTCCACGTAGAGGTTCATTCAACATGCAGGCATTCCTGGACCGTTTCTCATATTCAACAAATATTTGCCAACCCCGGCTCTGGGCCGAGAGCCAGGCTCGATGCCAGGCGAGCGAGGCGGACAAAGAGCCATCGTGGAACCTGGCCCCGACCAGCCCGTTCTTGGCTCTCCAGGCCAACCTTCGTGCCCCCTCTTTGGGTGGCCCTTTTCCCAGATGCTCACCGTGGGCCCGACTCTGTCCTGAGAGCTTCGTCACTGTTCCCTGTGCCCGAACCCGTTTCTCCCCAGAGCTCCCCACAATAGCTTCTTACCATTGCAGACTCAGCCACATCCCCAGAGGCCTTCCCCACGCTCCCTGGCGGTTCTCCCCGCCCCCCACCTCTCACCCCCATCGGCCTGATGGTTTGTGCTCATTGCACCTTGCACCATCCAGAGTCACCTTCTTCTTCCTTCAAATATTTGTAGCTTGTTTCTTCCGTGCTCAGCTTGGTCTTGTTCATAGTAGACCCCAGACCTAGGCCAGTCCCTGGCATGTCATGGTTCTTGAGCGAGATCTGTTGAATGAATGAATGAATACCCTATGAAGAGAGTGCCATGGTTATTCCTGCTTTATAGAGGAGGAAACTGTTCCTCTGAGAGACGGAGACTCCCCCCTCAAAGCACCTGGCTGGAGAGTGGGTGAGCTGGGAGCCCCTGAACTCTCCAATTAACTGCAGGGAAGGCCTGTGTTTTATGTGCTCCAAGCACTGTGCTCTTGCAAGAGAAGCACAAAGAAATCGCTAAGAAAGGCATCCGAAATCCTCAATCAGAAGAGGTACTTTTTCAACTTTGCCTTTTAGCTTCTCCTTTCCCAACAGCTTTCTCCAAAGGAGCTGCTGGTTTGATTTACCTACAACCACCACAATTAATTGCCGTCCCCGGGTAGCTAACGTCTCTTAACAGCTCCATAGCAACAGTGCTTTGCAAATGCCAGCAAGTGTTTTTTCCAAAGGGACTCTATCCCCAACACAAAATAGAACATTTTGAGTGAAATTTAAACACAGTTTTTGAACGGCACTGTTCTGATTTCTTCACACTTCACAAATGCTTCCTTTGCAAACATGGGTGTCCCAGTTACCCTGGGTTGGTGCCAAGGCCCTCGGCCTAGCATCTGTTTTCTCAGCTTCCAGGCAGCCGTGGTGAGACCTAAAAACAAACACGGAGAGAGAACAGTGGGGTCTCCCAGCTAAGGGGGGGTGTGTGTGTGTGTGTGTGCACATGCAGAGATGATGACTACGTTTTGCCCCTCACACGGGCACTGATCAGTTGGTAATGCCAACCCAGAACTCTGCTGTGAGATTTTTGGGACCCGTCTGAGCTCAGGGGAAAGAGAGCTGCCTGCCGTGGTTTCAGTGCAAGATCCCAAGGGCCAAGATGGGGAGTGGGGCTTGGTGTGAGAGGTTGGAACAAACCATCCCGGTGTACCACTGTGCCCACAGGTGAAAACAGAGGAGAAATAGGTTAAAATGAAGAATCAAATAAGCTCACACAGAAGTTCCCAGAAAGGTTTTGTAGCATCCTTCACTCTGCCCTAGCAAATGCAGAAGTGATGAAGGGAGAGGGTGATGGGTGGATGGCGGCAGATGTACTCACTCTCCTCCAAAGCTGCTACCTGGCCCCCAGCACAGGGGTACCCCCTAGTGGCAGTGGCCTGTCCATGCTGAGTGTCCCCCTTCACTGCCCCCAAGGACAGATGTAGTCAGCCAGCCATGGATCCAAACAACACTTGTCACCCCCTGCGGGGAATGACTCTCCTTCTGACACGTACTCTGCTGTCAGGAGTCCAGGGGTCCAGAGGTCAGCAGGAAGGGGCAGGACTGTCTGATGCTGTAAGGGAGGTGCAGAGGGCTGCTGGGAAGTCTCGAAGAGAATGCAGCTTTTCTTGGTGGGAAGGATGAGGGGAGGCGTCAAGGACAATATGGCGTTGGAGCTGGGCCTTGACAAGCAGATGGACTGTGGGGGATCCCAGGCCGTGGGGGCAGGGCAGGCATAGCGGGTGGCAGAGCAGGCTGCATGAGAAGGGGCAGGGGAGGTGCCAATGGAAGGTGGATTGGGGTGGTCGTAGGGGCCTTTGGCATCAGGAGTGGGGTTGCATTCCCAGAAAATGAGGGGCCATGGAAGGTTAGCAGCAGATGGTGCATCAGAGCCGGGGCTTAGGAGACAGCTCTGCAAGTCAGATGGGAGCACCTGGCTCAGAGACTAAACGCCAGCCGGGATGCGGGTGCCAGGTGAGTGGGTGAGGCAGTGAGGGCCCGACAGGGGTGGGGGTCTCAGGGACTGAGAGAAAAACCTCACCCCTTCCTTACATCTCTCTGCTGGCATCAGCAGCGCCGCAGACTTGAGAGCCATGAGAGTGAAGGGCACGTGCCTCAGTTCTGTCCCCACCAACTGACAGGGGTCTCGGTCTCTAAGCACGAAGCTTAGGGATGCCCAGAGGAAGCTGGAGGAAGCCAGGCCTTTCTGTCGCCCTCTGAAGAGGGATGAGTGGGGCCCTCAGCCCCCTGCTGGCCACAGACACCCACCCCACTGGTGTCTTCGGCGTCTGCCAAGCGAGGGGACATTTGGAGGTGGCGTTGGGTTTGTAGTGGGCTGGCTCAGGGCAGCCTCCAGGCTTGGCTCCCGCCAGCAGTTTCAGGATGCAGTGACGAAGACGGCATGTGGGTCAGTGTTGGTGCTGAGGATGTCAAGCCCGCTGGATTGGGGGCACAAGCTGGTGCCTCCTGCAAGGGCGCAGGCTCTGGGCGGGGCGGGCCTGTCGCAGCCGCTCCGCAGAGGGGCGGCCCCAGATTTGCCTGTGCCGTTAGTGCCTCGGCAGTTATTACCCGGGGAGGCTCACAGGTTATCAGTGAGCTCCAGGAGCCACTGGAGAAAGGAAGAAGATAAAGAGGGATTTAAAAAGAAAATAACAAAAAGAAAAACGGTATTTTCTAATCCAAACCTTGCCCTGCAGTGGCTTTGTTAACCCCCAGTCACTCTTTCAAGACACGAACTGTTGAGGGCCACAATTACTTCTGTGATTACTCGTTATCTCATCCTACCAAGGTACTAAAGAGGAACCGGGAACACATTAAAAAAACATACAGCCCAATTTGATCATGATTCCTCTAAAACAATTGCTGGAATCTCACCGTTATAGTTGCCAGAGCATAAAAATCCTGTAGACGCTTGACGGGCCGGGCACGACTCATCCTCCTCTGCCTCCACAGCCCGCCCATTTGTCAGCCAAGGGGGAGTTTGGAGCTTAGGTCTTTGGCAGGATTCAGTGGAGGGGCTCCCCCGGGTGCTCCCCCAGAGCACAGGGAGGGGGACCCCAGTCCCGGCCTCTCAGACTTTCCCGCTGAGAACACCTGCCTCGCCACCCCCACCGCCAGGATGATGCTAAACAGAAAGGTACGCTCTAAGGAGCTGAGCTCAGGGCCCCTTTACAGCCACTGGGGATCTCAGGACCGATTCACCCTCAAAGCTGTGCAGGAGCATGTTGGCCATGAAGCCAGCCTTGTTCTGAATGTCCCTTTGGATGTGTGACAGCCTACTCTGCCCCTCTGCACATTCTCTCTGTGAAGCAAGGGCAGGTGCAACCATCAGTTTCAGAATGGGCACAAATATCAGGAAGGGAGCACGGCTGGGAAGCCAGCAGGGAGTCCCTCTCCTCTCTCCCTCCCTGTCTGCAGGGGGGCACTGGGCAAGTCACAGTCTTCCTGGCTCAGTTGTCCCAACTGGAAATGGAAGGGGCTAGATAAGTTGGTCTGGATGGTCCCTAAGTTTCCCCCAGGTTCCAAGAGTCCCATGATTTGTAGGATCCTTGAAGATCTTTCGTGCACAAATTAAAACACATGACACATCCAGGAAGTGAATAGTAATTACTAGAGAAGGACTTGAATGGCCTGGAGTTCCTCAAGGACCTGCAAGGCGCTTGCTGCCTGTGTCATCTGGACGAGGACTAGAGATGGTCCTCTCCCCAGGGGCCCAGGGGACCCCCACACACGCAGGCCATGGAACAGGACGAGGTTGGGTGGTGATCTCTTTAATTCATAGAGATTTATGGAGGATAGTCAAGAATTGTCTCTGAGATCCTGTTTTACGATTAGATGTGAATGGCTAGTGTTTCGCTCATCGAAATCCCTCCACACAATTGCAAAGATGTGGAAACAACTGAAGTGCCCATCAATACATGAGTGGATTAATAAAATGTGGTATATGTATACCATGTAGTACTACTCAGCTATATGAAACAACGGTGATATAGCATCTCTTGTATTTTCCTGGATAGAGCTGGAACCCATTCTATTAAGTGAAGTATCCCAAGAATGGAAAAATAAGCACCACATGTACTCACCAGTAAATTGGTATTAACTGATCAACACCTAAGTGGACATATAGGAATAACATATATCAGGTGTTGGGCAGGTGGGGGGATGGGTATATACATACATAATGAGTGTGATGCTCACCAACTAGGGGATGGACACACTTGAAGCTCTTACTCGAGGGGGGAGGGGGGCAAGGGAAATATACGTAACCTTAACATTTATACCCCCATAATATGCTGGAAAAAATTTAAAAAGGGGGAAAAAAATAAAAGGAAAAAAAATTCCCTCCAATGGCCTGAGCAGCCCTTGGACATAATGACACTTCCTCAATGTTAGAAAAGAATTTGTTTGCTTTGCCTAGATGGGCTCCTATCTTAAAGAATTACACCTCCCAAATAAGCAATGTCTGAGTCTCTTTGGTTTTACTCCACATATAAGTTCTGTAAGATCGTAGGGAAACTTTGTCTGCAGCAATAGCACGAGATGAAGTAATACTGGTTTGAGAGGTCAGTCAAGTGATACCTGGCAGTTTTGAAGGTTTACTGTGTATGAGTAAAGCACTGTCCAAATGCTTTATCTCACTTAATCTTCACAACCACCTCAGGAAATGTACCGTTATTCCCTCCATTTTGTAGGTGAGGAAACCGAGGCATAGCGATGTGATTGCCTAAAGCTCACAGCTAGGAAGGAGCAGAACCTGGAATTGAACCCAGATAGTGGTCTCTGGAGCACAACTGTCAGCCACTTTGCTTCTTCAGCATCGGAACGATGTGGGCCCAAGGGTGGGCTTTGGCTGGTTACTTAATTCTTTATGATTTAGATTTCTTGTGTGTAAGGTAGAGATGATCAGAATCAGTCCTACCTTATGGGGTTGTTGTAAGGATTTAACAAGCTAAGTCTTGTGAGGTGTTTAGCACCCAGCACCTGGAACACACAAGACTAAGGACTAAGTTCCCAGTAATCATAGGGGTGGTGGTAGTTGTAACTATAGGACAGTCTGAATTATATAGCGGAGAGAGTTATTGGCTTAGCAAAAAGAAAATATATACTTTTTTTAGGAGTTAGGGTTCTTGGTTGATGCAAAAGAAAATTCTACTTGAACTGACTTCAGAGTAAGAGGAAATGTAGAGATTCAAGTTCCTAAAAAGTCTTGAGTGTGCTGGCTTCAGACAGGACTGGATCCAGGGGTTCAATGAATAGCATCGAGGCGTAGTGTCTCCTTCCCTCAGCTCTGCCTCCTCCAGGAAGCTCCTTTCTTGGACTCCATGTGCTGGCCGGAGATGGCTTCCAGGAGCACTAGGTTTCATCCTCCCAGGTTCAAGTCCAGCAGGAAAGAGCATCCCTGTCTCTTGGTGGCTCCATCCAAAGTCCCAGAATTAGCTCTGATTGGCTCTGGAGGGGCTATGAGTCTACCCTGGAGCCAATCAGCATGGCCCAGAGAAGGCAGGGCTCCAATTGGCCAGCCTGAGTTACACACTCCTCCCTGGACTGAGTGGGAGGGAGGTGGCTGGTTTGCTAAAGAAAATTTGGATACTTTTATCAAAAGAACACCATTTGTGCTGGAGTTGGGTCCAGCTCTGCTTCACATTAGCCATGTAGTCATGAGCACATCGTGTGGCACCTCTCAGTCCAGGGGGGATGGTGGCACAAGCCCAACTTCCTCCAGAGCTGTGGAGGAAGCAGATGGACAGGAAAAGCTCCGGAGCACATCAGTCACTCTAGAGACGCTGCGATGACTGTGTGCTGCCATTGTCATCTGATGGGGTTGACTCACTGCCTAATGGGCTCTGCATGGGCACACCAGCCCTGGGAGCAGGACTGGGGGGCACGTCCTTGAAGAAGGTGGGAGAGATGGGGGGGTGTTGTAGACTCAGCTTCTAGCCTTCCGGGAGGACATGGCCAAGTCTAGCCACAGGCAGGGCCTCTCTGAGGCTGGGAAGGAGGCCATCTGGGCTGTGGATCTGCTTCCAGGCGGGCAGAGGAGGGCAGAGGAGCAGGGACCACTGCTCTCGGAGACCTGCTCACTGAGCATCCGTGCTGCACAGCCCTCAGTGTCTGCTGGGCCAGGGCTGCACACCTGGGCAGGACCTTTTCCCTGTAGGGGTTCTCTGTGTCCCAGCAAAAGGCCCCTGTCCTCTTATCCCGGGGCTGCTTGAAGCAACTGTCGCAATGATCTCTAATAAATCAAAAATTGGTTCAAGGTGAGAGCAGGAGACAAACAGGACATGAACCAACAATCTCATCCAAGCCCGGGCTGTGCCAACTGCAGGACACAGGCAGCCTGCATCCCTGACAAGTCCCTGGCAAGCGACAAATGGATGGGTGGATGCCGAGCACAACAGCTGACACTCCTAGCCCTGGGTCCACCCTGGGAAGGCACCGAGCATCATGGCTCCTCCTGGATTTGGGTCCCAGAGAGAGATGACCCCAACATCCCCATCTCCTTCCATAATGCCTTAGGACTGGCCATCTGCAAACTAATGTCACCCATTTTAGAAAAATCTCTCTGCATTTTTCAGCCCATGTTTCCCTTGGAATAATGAGTCTCATACGTTTACTGCCTGCTGTGTAGTTTGATTGTGCTAAAATTACCTCCCTGGGCTCTGGAGGAGGGGAACCCTTATTCTCAGCATTCGGGGATCCAGAGATAAAGCACTTTCGCCTTCTCCCTCTTCTGACCCAAGAGACTTGAACCATTCTCTGCTTTTGTCTTTCTGGACAGAAAAGCTCTTATCTCTGTTTTCCCAGGGCTGCCTGCATCTCCTCTGTCGATGTTCCCTCACCTGCCGCTCACTGTTCCTTCCGGGTCAAGGTCTGTAACACAGACAGCCTCTGCCACCGCCTTTCCAGCCCGCAGGCTGTGCCCCGTCTCCAGGCGGGGCCCTTTCTGCCCACGGCTCTGGGCCAGTGGCTGCTGTGAATTGCGGGGGCCTCCCTGGGTCTGCCCGCAGCGGTTTGGGCCCACCGGCCTCCGTGGGCAGCTGGCTCCACGTCCCCGGAGCCTTGTGTTGGGATCCACCTGTCACTCTTCTACCACCAGTATGACCTCTGAGAGCCTCTGTCACCCATAAAATTTAGTGTCATCTGCAAACGTGGAGATTTTATTGACATTTCTTCCCCCAGATCATTTATAACGATTTTAAATAAAGCCAGGCCTGGCCCCCACCCAATGTGTGCTGTTGGGCAGCCAGGTCTTGCGAGATAAAAAGTCCTCCCCAGCAACGTCCATCCAGAATAGCTTGACCTTCCTGGGGCCTTTGGTAGAAACGATATCAGAGTCTTCTGGAAAGTCCAGGCAGCTGGGATCCTCTGGCTCCTGTCGAAGCCCACGCGTCTTTATCTGCTCAGGGAGGTGGTAAATTATCCTTCACCTCGGCGTCCTCTGGGTGTCGAGGACGTGCCCAGGATCGTGCTGGGCATGGTCTCCCGCTGTTAGTGTGTCCTTTCCACGTGGCCTCCAGGCTGCAGGAGGCAGAGCAAGACAGTGCCTACGCCAGCGTGGTTCCCGCAACCCCACACCAGGTGGAAATTGTTTAACTATATTCCCATGACTGGAAAATTCTGGTAATTGTGTAATAACAACAGCAGCAGCACTCAGCAATTACCCAGGGTTTTTCATCTTCAGACCACTTTACCCACATTAACTAATTAAGTCTCCCAGCCTCCCTCCAAAGCAGGGAAGGGCTGCCGGCCCCAGACTCCCGCTGGTGCGCGCTTAATGAGGGCAGCCGTCGTCGGAAGGGGCTGCAGGGGCTCCGCTCGCAGGGCCCTCCAAGCCTCCTGCCGGTCATCACTCGGAGTCCCCGGCCCTGCTGAGTGCTGGCAAGGACGCAGGGAGGTTTTCGTGTGTGTCCGGCCACGCCGGCTGCAGGGGAATCCCGGCACCCAGCACTGACGTAGGGTCTGGCTCGCAGGAGGAGCCCGGTTGACCACTGGCCCTGACTATTCCTGGCCCCTCTCTTGGCTTCTACTCCCTTCTCTCTCTTTTTGCTTCTCCTTTAACCACCCAACTTTGAGGACCTGAATCTGCCTCCAGTTTCTGGATGCTAAGATCCAGGTCTTGTTCCTTGCAGCTGTCCCCCCACCCCCACCTCCCCCGCACAACCCTGCCCGACCATAGCGGGTGTCCTGACTACTGCATGCCCTTGCCATGGAGACAGGGACATCTGCATCCTTGGTCCCACCCTGAGGAGCTTCCAGACCAGCACAGGAGTCTTCCAGCCCCCTCCTTGTTCCCACCAGCTCCCTGCACCCACGCGACCCGGCCAGGCACCCTGGACCCGTTCTTGCTCTGGCGCCGACACTGACTGGGCTGCTGCCAGGGCAGAGTGTGCAGCCCTCCCGTGGAGTGTCCGGGAGTCCTGCAGAGCCCCAGGGTGGCAGAGGGGTGGTGTGGGGATAGTGGCTCTGAGCTCAGGGCTGCGTTTGAATCTCAGCGCCCTCAAACGCACTCTCCTTTCTGTGAATGGGGATAACAGTAGCACCTGCGTCCATCAGTATTGAAGAGACTAAAGGAGGAAACGTACGTGTGGCTTGAATGTGGCACACAGGGTACAGCTGAAACTCAGCAAGTGATCTTTGGCAGAAATGCCCACTGGGGGGTGCGTGCTGTGGGTGCAGGCCTACTTCTGCCCCAGAGGAGCACCCAGCACACGCCCAGGGATGGCAGCGCAGTGCAGCGGCTCCATGCATTGGCGCCATGAGCACCCTTTCCCAACTGTGGCAGGGAAGAAAGAACTAAGGAGGGAGGCAGCAGCCTCCAGGGGCCAGCAGATCCCAGGAGACCTGAGCTGCAGGTGCCAACCCACCATGGTCCTTGCTCCTTCCACGCTGCGCAGGACCTCGGGCCTGCTTAGCTCTACCCCGACCCTCCTCCTTTCTGGCGGGACCCTGCTCAGCTCCAGCCCTCGGGCCTGCTTAGCTCTACCCCGACCCTCCTCCTTTCTGGCGGGACCATCGACCCCCACCTCATGCCTTTATCCAGAGCAGAGACGACAGGTGCCCGGCTGCCCAGGGCAGCTGGGACACAGGCAAGAGGATTTTTCTCTGCCTTGCAGCCTAGTGGCACCACAGCCCTGAACTACCTGCCGTCATCATTTATTCATTCCCCAATAAATCCTGCCCTTCCTCTTGCCTGCACTCCTGTTTCATGGGCTCCTACCCTCATTGTTTATGAAGCACCCAGGTACAGGGAAGGCTGTGCCTCTGAAGATCGGGCTTACTGGGCATTCAGAATCTGCATAAATGGCACTAATGTGACAAATGCAGTAATAGAATGGGCTCGCGGTGTAGACCACGCTGATTTCTCGCTCACGCCCCTCCTCCCCGGCTGGCGCGCACAGGCCCGTTCTCCGTGCCCCTGAGGCAAGTGGGGAGGTATGTGCCACTATTACATGCTATTAGGACTTTCTGGGTAATGTATACATTTTCACTATCACACGGCCTCTCTCCTCCATTTTTCATGAGAACTGGCACGAGATTAATGACAGAGCCCCAGAAGAAACGGAACGCCATGCCACTCTGATTTATTGACCACTTAGCGTTGATGAAGCTGCAAACAAGAGTCAAACAGATGTTGCAGCTGCATTTTTCTTTATCAAAACCAACAGCTTTTTGCATTTTTAACCACTTCTTGCATTGCCAGCCTGCTTACTCCACAGAAAGGGGTGCTGGCTCTGGGCTTCCTCCTTCCCAGCGGAGGGAGGGGAGTCGGGGCCAGGCGGTGGGACACGGTCTGGCATCCCGTTGCCCAGCATCTGCCCTGGGAATGGCCAAGAGGAAAACGTGAGCTCCACAAGGCTCCCGCTCTGGGTGACTTGAGGCCCCTCGGCAGGTCTCTGGTGAAGAGCTCACACTGCAGCCTCAGCCGACGCCAAGGCCTGTTACGTAAACCCTGGGGTGGGCACACAGGGAGCACATAAACCCACAGGGGGCACACCACGGCCCGGGTTCCCTCTGCAAACTGCAATGCCTCCCCCACCTCCATCCCATACCAGTAGCAGATTCCTAGACACCATTTAACAGGCAGTGTTGGTGGCCTTGTAGGAGAGTGCTGGCCAGGGGCGTGAGCACTCCACCTGCTCTCGCCTCCTTCCCAAGGAGGTTAAGGCCAGTTGCACTCGTGTCCCTAGCTCTAAAGAGTGGACACTGGGCTCGGTGAGATCAGGGGCTAGCCCAAGGGGGAGCACCTGTTTCCAGCTCTGCCCTGAGCCTTGCATCCTACCCCTCCCTCAGAAACCAGGGGTCAAGGGAACTATGGGGAGCTCGCTTTAGGTTTTGAATCAGAGCTCATTGAGGGCTTGGGAGAGCTGGGCAGCCCCCTCCAAGTCTGCACCGCCCCCACCCACCCATGGCTGCCATTAGCTTGGGCTTCCCACATCTCTCTGCTGCGCCTGCCTTGTCTGTCTCTCTCTCTCCTTCCCTCTGCCACTCTGCACGTCCCTCCTGGCCCAAGTCCTGGCCTGAGGTCCATCCTACAGCCCCTGATGCTGCATGAGGGGGGTTCGCCCTGGCTGGGGGCTCTGCTAGGGACGCTGGCGCCCCCAGGCTGGTGGGGACACCTGCCCAGCCCTCCTCCCTGTGCAATCCTGGGCTGCTGCGCCTGGGCTCGCCCTGGGCAGGAGAGTCTGAATCCGGAGTGTTGGCAGCAGGAGCTACCGCATATTCATCCGGATCACGAGAGCTGCTGTTTGGGCCCTCGCCGGTCCCTTTTGCTGCTCACCTCAGCCACGATCACCTGCACAGTCGCTGCCACCCCGATGGAGCTGGTGACACTTTCTTGTTCAAAGCAGTTTCACTTCCTCAAATCCTTGTCATCTGTTGTTAAGATTAAACCAAGCTGGCAGTGTGACCTGTGCCAACCCCACTGCCCTACCACAGGGCCAGTGGTTCGTCCCCCACCTGCCTCTCTCCCACCTTCATGTACTCAAGCCAGGCCGAGGATGGGGTGCAGGGGAAAGGGGGCAATTCTTGGGCATCTGAAGCCCAATTGCCCTAGAGACTTCGGAAACTGGGGAGGGTCCCTCTCTTCCAGTAGCTGCTGAAATTTGTATCCTTTGGCTTTGAACTCTATCAGGGGTTCCCAAACTATGTTCCAGAGAACACTAGGGTCCCAGGGGGAGCTCAGGTTCATGGTCAAATAGGCTTGGAAAACCCACCACTTGCAACACCACAGAGAGATGCTCCTACACACAGCACCATCAAGGCTCTGACAAGTCCTGCACTAAAGAGCCTGTTTAACTTCAGATAAGCATTCCCTGCAGAACATTCTTAACCTCTCCTGTGCCTTTGGAGTTAAGGTTCTCAGCTTGTCCTCTGTCCCTTTGTCTTGTGGGTTAGGCAAAAGATGCCATCTGGAAAAGGCATCTAAGAGACTGACTTGAACTCTAACCTGAGCTCCTGGGAGATGCCCTTCCACCACCTTCAGCCTCTAAACCTCACATTTTCAAATTAAAAAAAAAAAACAAAAAAAAAAACATAAAACCAGAGGCACAGCTGGGTTGAGGGAGGAGCTGAGCCTCCTGCTGAGGGTGGCCCCTCAGGTGCCACCCGGCCCATGCCTGGCCAGCCTCCCACTCCTGCCCTCTGACAGGCAGTCCCTCTGGAAGACACACCCGGCGGTCCTCCAGGGTTGGTCCTGAGACAGGGAGTCACCATGGAGGAAACAGCTGCCCCTGCACCAGCTCCCCAGCCACGGCCGGCCAAACCCGAGTGTGACTGAGCAGAACTGGGAGGGGAGTGCCAGAGAGGGAGCAGGGAGGCCGCGCGGGGGCCGGGAGCCGAGCAGGTGCGCGCTGTCGTCACTGGGGTCTCTGAATGAGTTTTCCATGAGGAAGTGACCTGGGACTGATGCTGAAGGCAGTAGATTTGGGGAATAGGGCGGTGGGGGCGGGGGAGCGCCAGGCAGGGAGCGGCTGGCGAGAAACACAGATGGCCGTCCCTGCAGCCACGGCAGGAGCACGGCCTTTAGTCTTGGTGCCAGGAGCCTTCGCCAGCATGGCCTGATCACAGCCACTGATGTTTGAAGAATGGACTTGGAGAGGGGAGGGCACAGAAGGGGAGACCAGGAGGGGGGCTTCAATCCGACGTCTGCGGAAGAGCAGGTGGAGGCTCGGACTCGGCGGCGGCAGGTGTGGGGGCCGATGGGCGAGTCGGGCTCCCGGGGAGAGAGAACTGGCAGGACGTGGTGGTGGGCTGGGTGAAGAGCAGGGACAGAATAAGAAAGATGACTCCCAGGTTCCAGCCTGGGTCACTGGGGGACGCAGGTGCCTTTCTCTGTTGTGTGCAGCCCCAGATGGGCCAGGTGTGCGGAGCGTGGTGTCGGAGGTCGTGCCTGGCCCAGAAGCTGTGGGTATTTTGAGGCCTCCAAGGGGAGCAGTCAGGCAGGTGAGCCAGAGCAGAGAGAGAGGTAGAGCTGGAGAGAGAAATCCAGAGTCCTCGGGGTCTGCCGGGTGAGGTCCCCAAGGAGACAGAGGGAGATAGAGTGAGCAAGAGAGCGAGGGGGAGGAAGGGTGGAGAGAGAGAGAAAGAGCCCCCAGAGGAAGAGCGTCCGCACAGCAAGAGGGTGAACTGGGGCTGCCAGCAGATAACGTGAGTTTTAAGCGGGTGACCGCCCACTGGAAGTTCAACTCTGGTCATTCTCTCGGGACAACATCAGGCTTTGGCCTGGTGCAGTTTCGGTGGCAACTGGTAGTGAGACCTGCAGGGCTTGCGTCCGTCCAGATGGCACCTCTCCGAGGCCCTGCCCAGCCCTGGCAGCGGCCGGGCAGAGAGGCATTTGTGGGTGAGCAGCTGGAGGCACCGAGAGGGAGGGTGGATCTCCTAGTCTACAGCTCTTTCTAGAAGGTTCTGGAACTTCTCTGAGACTTTTATTTATCCTTGGCTTCCCCCGCCACCAGCATGCCTACAGACCACCCCAGGAGGCTCCCTTCTCACGGCTTTTGACACCAGCCAGGCCTCCGGGACACTTAGGGTCTTGTTTTCAAAGGTCATGCTCGGGTTGGGGGGTGGCCTCTAGCATCTCCATGGAAATTCTGCAGCCCAGGGAGGAGCCTCAAGCGAGACAAGCTCCCAAACCCTCTCTCCCCGCCCCGTGGGGCTGACCTGGGCTGTGAACCCAGAGAAACAGGAGAGTGGCCCCAGCAAGACGAGGCAGCCTGGCTCCCCCGTGGTCCAGAGTCAAGACTCGGGCCCCGTGGGGCTGCCCCTCCCGTGACTCTGGCTGACCACATGCGCACTTCTCCTACCGGCAGGAGCCCGTCTCGCCGCGGTGGCAAGGACTCTGACGTCGTTATGAGCGCTCCATGAAACTGATGCATTAGGACTCTAAGGCTAATATATTTTTCTGCCAAAAACACCCAATAAAACGTACAACTAATTAATAAAATCGCAACATTGCCAGGAAGTGATGTGTGCCCCAAATTTCCAAACATACCTCCATCAGTCTGTGTCTTAACACCAGCCCCAAGCCAGGAAGTCGTTACTTAACATTCCAGTGGAGAGTTCCAGCGGCAGGAGCTCCAGCCCTGGGATGGAAGCCATGTGGCTGCCTACTCCTGCATCTCCTAATCCCAGACCCATCCCCAAGTCCCTCCAGGGACTGGGACTTCCTGCTTGTTGTGCCAAAGCAACCAAAGAAAGGCAAGGCCCAGGGCGGAGGCTCCTGGGAGGGGACCTATCAACCCTAGGAACCCCCGAGGGGAGTGTGGATGTGACTTGGGGTATTTTAGGGGGATAGGTGTAGGGTGTCCACAGCCTCTGTCAGAGCCTCAGAGACTTCAGACCCAGAAAGGATTAAGAACCAGCCTTGTATCTTAGCCTCCTAGCAATGGCTCCATGTTCAGAAAGACTTCCCTGCCCTTGGTAGACCCAGAAAACCGAAGCCCGAGTCAGCAGAACACAAGTGTGAGAAGGGTGAGGACAGGAGGTCATAATTCAGCCTCATCTGATTCTACAAACCTGAAGTGATCACCAGTTATTGCCAGACACTGTGGCATCTCCAGGCAGTGTCCCTGGAGTTGAGGAAATAAAGTAGATGTACGGACAGTTAAGACACGAAACTGGCCACCATCCTACTATGGCAGAGGGAGAGGGTGAGTTATCAGGGAAGGCTTCCTGGAGGAGGAGAGATCCTGGTGCCTGCGTTCGGAGACTAGGTAGAAGCTGGTGGTGCAGATGGAGGCTGGGCCCTGCAGGAGACAGTGGGGCTTCCTGGGCTAGGAGCCTCGCGGGGCGCTGGGGCAGGAACTCCAGGTTTGGGAGTTCGGTTCAGGTGAGCAACAGCCTTTGCTCCCCTGGCCTCTTGCAGCGGGTCCCAGGCGCCCAGGCTGCGCTCAGCAGGGCTGTGGGGCAGGAAGCCGTGCAGCCCTTTCATCCCCCAGGCGCCTGACATCCCGGCTCCCTCCTGCAGGGCCCGGCTCTGCTCTGGGGGCCGGATCAGAGGAAGCCCCACAGCCCTTTGATCATCTTGCTCAGCAGCTGCACTGCGGCCTGGCCGGGTCCAGGCTCTGATGAGGGCCCTCTGCTCGGACAGTGTGGGGAGGCCGGTGCGCTGGTCCTCGGGCAGACGCAGGGCCAGGACTCGGCGAATCGCCCCACCTCTCCTCTGGTACCCCATCTGTGCCGTGGGCAGAGCAGAGCTACCCAACCCACAGACTTCTCGGGCACGTTGCCAGGACCAAGTGAAATGGGAGGTGGCAGAGAACTTGAGCCAAGCACAAAGAGGCCACCAGATGTCCTGGCAGGACCTGAGTCTGGAGCCAGAAGCCCCTGTAGTGCTCGGGCTCTGCCCCTCGCCAGGCACATAGCTTGGGGCAAGTCACACCCTCACCGTGCGGCAGTGGCCTCATTGTGCGGAGGGCGCGGCACCTGGCGCTGCCCGCCTGCCTCCCTGGCCAGCATGGGCACCAAATGAGATAATGGCTGGAAAGTGCTTCGAAGAGAATAAAGTGCTGTGCCGATGTCAGGGATTATCATTATTATTAAGGAGCGTGATTACCGCAATCCAGAAAAGCCGCCATTAACAAGAATGCTCCTGTTCGTGGTGATTTAATTTCCTGGTTAACTGAGCGTTGGCGGGGAAAAAAAACTGTGTTTTAACACTTATTGAAAATCTTTTTAAATTATGCCAGTCTACTTTCTTACACCAGGCATGGTGTAGTCGTGAGTCTTTATTTATTAATGGTGTGATTGATTTGTGTATTTGTCTACAACTCTTGCTCTGACCACATCCAAAAAAACAGCTCTGGATGGGCTTCCTCCTGCCTGGGGTCCAGCCCACGCTGGGAGACAGGCAGGGAAAAGCGCAGGACGGGGCTCCCCCACCCCTTTTCTCACTGGTCCCTGCAGCCTCTTAATACGGTGTCATGTTTCCTCAGGACACTGCAAGGAGCGAATGGTTCCAGAAACACCTTCTGAAGGGCTAAGCCGGGTTCTTCTGGGTTGATCCAGATGCATCTATAAAGTAACAGGATTGTTTTGTGACCAAGTCATCAGGCCTGACGTGGCCAAATAAACAGTCCTGTTTTCTGGGAGCCACAAGAAAGCTCCGGAAAACCCCATGCCCATCGCAGTATAAGCTATTGCCCCATGAAGTCCCCTTGATATGTCGCTATCAGAGATCAGGTGGCAGAAGGGGACAGAGGGTATTCTGAATGGAATCTGATGACAAGATGCTGACGCTTTTAAATAAAACCATTTTGAGACAAGCTGGGCCTCAAGGTCCTCAGACTGGGAGTTCTTTCCAGCGTAAGCTCCAAAGGGACTTCCGGGAGGAGTTCTAGAGATTCTGAACGCCACCTGGGTGACACTCAGATGGAAAGTGCTGGATGGTGGGCTGTTTATGCAGGGAGAAGGCTGCAGGCTTACGGGCAGAGGGGCTCCAGCCCTTAGAAGCAGGGCGGCACCTTAAGCCCCGGGAACTTCTTTTCTCCCTGGGCGAGGAGGTGCCTGGGTCGGGAATGCCCAGCAAGCTGTGATGATGAAATGCATGTAAGGCACAAAGCAGGGGGCGGTGACCCTGGGGGTGGCTGTTGGTGTGAGGTCAGGATGTTGGGCTGGAGATAGTTGGACCTCAGGTCTGTGGTCCTTAGTTACGCGCATTTCAGCTGCTGTGTAGGCCAGTGGTTCTCAAGTGGAGGTGATTTGCCCCCCAGGGGACATTGGGCCATGTCGGAAGACTTTTCCGGCTGTCACAGCTGGAGGGGAGACGGCCATGACGGCGGGTGGAGGCCGGAGAAGCTGCTCACATCCTGCGGTGCAGCCCCTGTGGCAGAGAATCCTTGGCGCCGGACACCAGCAGCGCCGAGGGGACTTGGTCTCTACCTGCGCCTGCTGGGGGGCCTGGGGGGGCCCTGACCGTGGCAGGCTCTGTGCCACCCTCATGCTGCCAGTCCCTGTGCTCTCCCCACAGAACCCCGACATCGTCCTGGTGCACTACCTGAACGTGCCGGCCATCGAGGACTGTGGCAAGCCCTGCGGCCCCATCCTCTGCTCCATCAACACCGACAAGAAGGAGTGGGCAAAATGGTCGAAGGAAGAGCTCATCGGGCAGCTGAAGCCCATGTGTGAGTAGCCTCGACTGGCCTGGCGCCCACACTGGGGACCAGGCTAGTGCCGTCCAGATGGGGCCGGGAGGGTCCCCTGAGGCCTCGGGGACCTGGCTGTGGAGCCCCATCCCACTCAGATGATGGTGGCACTGTGAACTTGACTCTTGTGATGTTCTCACCCTTCCCGCCTCCGCTTGGGTGTCAGGACCTCCCAACACAGCAAGCAGGGCACAAAATGTCAGGCCCACTTGGCCAATGCAGAAAGTGAGGTTCAGAGACATAAAGCATCATAAGCAAGGGGCAGAGGCAAGAGTGGGCCCCAGTGTGTCTCCAGGCCACACACGGGCAGGGGGCAGGCCGGGGGGGGGCAGAGGAGGGGCTGGCCAGAGCTGCCCCTCTGCCACCTCCACCTGTCTGCGCTGGCTCTGGGCTCAGCCACCGCCTGCTGGATGCAGGGCCTGCCTCAGCTCCCAGGCTGGGTGGCAAATGGATGATGGTAATTGAGCTGGATTTCATTTTGTCAGCAAAGTGGTGCTTTCTGGAGCATCTGTCAGGTGCAAATCACTGAATGCAAAACACCAAGCGAGTCCAGGAAGCCGGGGCTCAGCCGGTACCTAGTTTCCACAGGCCTCTCCTGCCCCCAGACAGCTGGGCTCAGGGAGAACAAACACGGGGCTGCCAGACCCGGGAAGAGCCTGGGGGCTGCCCAGTGCTGGCCGCAGGGCCCGCGGGGCTCAGGAATATTGGTCGCTAAGGCTCAGGGCAGAGACCTGTCCGGCAAAGAGGGCGGGATGATGGCTCACTGCAACCAGTACTTCCCTTGGAGCTGGGCTGGAGGGGAGAAGCAGCTGTTCGTCAGCACATACAGGGAAGGAACTAAAACGTCCTTCTGGCAGCCAGGGGGAAGGTCCTGTCCCTGGGACGGTGAAAGCTGAAGCCAGCGGCACCTGCGGTGACCAGCTAATCCTGAGAGTCCCCTGGGTGCTGAGGTTCAGGACTTTGCCCCAGTCTCAAGGTTGGGGGAGGTCAGGAGGGATGAAGAGGTCTGTGTGGAAGGGGGAAGCCCCCAGTAGGTGACAGCCCAGCCTGCCAAGGGGTTGGACCAAGACTGAGCGTCCTCACGTGCCATCCTCCGAGCCAAGTGCCCTGTGGCGAGGCTCAGGCCACCCTGGCCTTGGCACTCTTGGCCAGAACCTCAAACCAGGTGGCCCAGGGGCCTCCCAGAACAAGGCTATGTGCAGTGGAAACCTCCCTAACTGCAGCTCTGACTGTACATCCTCCTTGCTTTGATCCTCTGTGTGCCCCACTCAGTGCACGAGCCCCTGGGCCTGGCGCATAGCCCATCACCTTCGCCCCCCTCCCCAGCCTCTGCCCTGTAGGACTCAAACCCTGAGCCTGGCTCTCCCCCACTCCCCCAACTTCCTTTGCCCACCCTCCTTGGCCTTTGGCTCTCAGCCTACATGTCTGCTACCAGGGCTTTCCCAGCCCCAGCGCCCAGGCCTCAAGTCCACACAGGGAGACGTCAGACTGAACTCAGCCTCCCAGAAGGGGCCGCTGCTCTTCAGAGCATCCAGCAATGTGGGAAGCAGGAAAGCCAGCTCCCCAAGAGTCTCTCCTGTTCTCTGCATGTCGGTAGGCTGAGTGGAAAAGGGACGGGCCCAGCGTTAGCCTACTCCCCCCCGGGCCTGAGCACTGGACAGAGGCTCGAAGCAGCCCCTTTCCAGGCCAGGCCAGAGGGCCAGGGGTCTGGGGCAATGGCACCAGGGGCCCTGCTGTCAGACCCTCCTGCCCACCCCTTCTGGCTCAGCACGAGGGAGGCATCAACTGTGCAGGTCTGCACTGCACATTGGGGGAGCCCCCAGCCCACGCCGGGCCTGTTCACACTTCCTCTCCGGCGGAGCCTCGGCTGGGCTGGCAGATGGCTCTGCTAGCAGTGGTTGCTGATGCCACCTGGCCAGGGCAGGAGAAAGAGGTAGAGCTAAGAGTCAGGAGGTGGGCACTCATCCTGGTCCTGGTGGCCTGTGGCGCTCTCTGTGTGACCAGCTCCTCTCTGTACGTGAGCGAAGGAATCCAACACTGCATGCACCAAGACCAACGGCTTCCAGCACTCCATGGGGCCGGGCCCAGCTGTGACTAAGGGCCCGAGGCTGCTGCTCCCTCCCATTTCCTCAGAGTCACTCCAAGTGGTTCAGGGGGTCATCCCGGAGAAGCCTCCCATGGGAGGTCGATCAGGGAGGCCCGGGGCCTTCTTTCTGGGGCTTAGTCGGTGCTTCCAGATGAGAGCCCGAGGGGAACGCTTGCTATGAAAGGGCGGCCAGAGTCCGTGTCTCGTGCAGCTCGTGAGATTCCTCAGGGCTCACTGTTGGGGGGTGGGGGGGTCCATGTCCAAAGTACGTCTTCAGGGTCAGCCTTCCTGGCCTTTCTGGGCCTGTCACCTGTTTCTTCTTAGGTTACTGGAAGCAGTTCGTGCTGTCACATTCCACTGGCACATTAGACCCCTTCGCTGGTGAAAGGCCCCATGCACACAGCCTGGGAGGCCAGACCAAGTTGCAGAGACTGTGTTAGCCAGGGGGTAGCCCAAGGGAGGCTCCCCAGTGAAGAGAAGCCTTTCAAGGAGGCCCCCAAATTCCTCTCCACACACACAGACAGGCCCTTCTATCTTTGCCACTTTCCGTGGCCCCTTCCCCGTGCAGGAGCTGCCCGTCCGTCACACAGGAAGGCCACCTCCCGGCTGGGGCGGGCGATTGGGCTCCTGAACTCAAGGGGGTGGAAACCAAGCCTGCGTCAGGCTCTGATGAGTAACTAGAGGGAACTGCGAACGCCTGCTCAAAAATCTGCAGTGCTTCAAGAAAATTATGTAAAACTACAACAAACTCCCCATAAATCTAATAACACTTGGCTCTCTGGCGTCTCGGGGGGCCGGGAGACCGAGCAGCACACAATTAGCCGGCGCGCGCATGCGTGTGCGTGGCCGTGAGCACAGAGGCGCGGCTGCGGAAACAGCCCTGGAAACCCGGCTGCGACAGAAGCTCCCGATGCCGGTCGGGCTGGGACACACGCAGGGCTCCGGCCGACCGTGCTCGGGGAAGCACAGGTACCGAGAGCCAAGAAGGCATCAGATTTGGTTCCAGATCAGGCGTGCCACCCAACACTGCAGCCAAACACATTAGCTTCATCACATTTTCACATAAATCATGTTCCTTCAAAGACTTCACAGTTTGATTTCCTGATGTTTCCAAATTTCTCTGCCCTACAGCAGAGTTGTCAGTGGTTTAATCAAAATGTTGTGCTTATCGGTGGTGAAGGGGACTCTGATCCGCAGCCTTCGCCTCACCTGTTGTGAGACAAGGGGCGCGTCGTTCTCACGCCTCGCAAATCTCATGAGCCACAGCAATTCCGAGAATCCCCTCCTGACTCTTGTAACTGTGCCCTCCGGTCAGAAGGGGGCTTCGCTTCAACCTGCCATCTCAGGAGTGCTTCCTGCAGATAAGAAAATGAACACAGAAAGAAATGAAGATATCCGATAGGAATTCCCAGTATATTTGCAAAGATCCTCCCTGTCTCTTGTAATCCCCTCTGTAGCAGTTAGAATATAGGTTCTGCTGCTGTGACAAGGAGCAAAATAACAGTGGCTTAAATGAAATAGAAGCTTATTTCTTTTTCACATAGCAGTTCAGGGTTGAACTGCTATGGCCGCCCCACAATGTCAGGGATCAGGCACCTAGGCTCCCTCCAGCTGGTTGCCCTGCCCTTCCTAGGTTGTTGTCCTCTTTTATGCAGTCCAAGGCGGCTGCTCCAGCTCCTGCCATCGCAACTGCATTCCAATCGGTGGCAAGAGGAGAAAATAAAGTAGAGGGCAAGCTTCCTCCCTTTAAAGACAGGGCCCAGAAATTGCACACATCATTTCTACTCATATGTCATTAACAAGAATTATGTCATATGGTCACCCATAGTTGCAAGGGGGTCTGGAAAGTGTAGTATTTTGCTAAGCATCTGCAACCTAACAGACTTTGGGGAAGAAGGTTCTGCATGTGAGTCAGAGCCGGGTTCAGCCTGGGCTGCCCCTGCAGGCTTCCGCTTTCTGGCTGATAGTGCACAGAATTGCTCTTCTGCATTCAAGACCTGGGGATGACTGTCTGGGGTTCTGAGGGCTGGAGTTCATAGAAATCAAGTGAACATGATCCAAAGCTCAGTATTTCTCACCCTGGAAATTCCGGAGTCTGCTCCAACGCAACTGGTCTGAGAGAACTGCGGGTGCCGCAGCCTGGCACCCGGCAAGCTGCCGTAGTGTGAGCGAGGGGCTAGGCAGGGGGGTCCTCTCTTCCCAGGTCAGCCGCCCAGAGAAGACTTTGAGTGGAGTAGACTGACCTGCCAGGAAGCGTTCTGTGCCTCAGTCCTGCCAGCCTGGCAGGAAACTTGCCGGTGATCTTTGGCTGCTCAGAACCACAGTGGTCTGAACTGCCCTGCCCTGGACCTCCCGCCCTGGGCTCAGCTGAGCCTACAGGGAGCCGGAGGGAGCCGGTTCCCCCGGAGCAGATCCCCTCCCTCTGAGCGCCTGTGGCTTTCTGCCCTGCCCCATTTGCTGGCAGCCCAGGAGGGGACGGACACACCAGCCATTTCCCAGCTAGCAGCCGGGGAGGTGGTACCATGCGGAGTGAGGATGAGAGCATGACCTTTAGGCTGTGTTCAGAGCCCTTCCCCAAGTGGGGATCTTGCCCACTGTCCCCACCCGCAGGCTGCTCTGGGAGTGCACTGGCTGGCCAGAAGGCCCTTCATCCCTGACCAAGGCCCGGCCTTCCCGCAGGCCCTGATGGCCCCAGAGACCATGTGGCAGCTCCACCAGCCACCTCTGGGTGTGGCTCCACACGGCCTGCCTTCCCCGGAGCCCTACGTCATCCCTTCAGAATCCTGAGGCATCTGTGGCAGGTGTCCTCAGCGGCACTGGGTGGGCAGAGCAGGAGGCCCGCCTGTGGAGCCAGCACAGGCCAGGCCGGCACCCACACACACGCGCTTCCACACGCTGCACACACAGCAGCCGCACCACATAGAGGCGCGTGGATGTGGGGACACACATGAGCTCAATAGGGAGAATGTTTACTCTTCCAGCATCTCTACCCACATTTTGTCCAAAGGCAAACTCACCTCTATGGTGGGGTTGACTGTGGGTGGGGCAGGTGAGTTGAGGTGGAGGCCCTGGTGAATTGAGATAAAGGCCATTGTGAGTTGGGGTGGAGGCCATGGCAAGTTGGGGGGGGAGGCCCTAAGGATTTGAGGTGGAGGCCACGATGAGTGGGGGTGGAGGCCATGGTGAGTAGGGGGAGAGGCCATGGTGAGTAGGGGTGGAGGCCATGGTGAGTAGGGGTGGAGGCCATGGTGAG
>VSMD01138398.1:0-35641 GCA_008750895.1 Mirza zaza | reverse complement strand
GAGAGGCCATGGTGAGTAGGGGTGGAGGCCATGGTGAGTGTGGCGTGGAGGCCCTAATGATGTGAGATGGAGGCAATGGCAAATTAGGGTAGAGGCCATGGTGAGTTGGGGGTGGAGATCATGGCGAGTAGGGGGAGAGGCCATGGTGAGTAGGGGTGGAGGTCATGGCAAGTTGGGGTGGAGGCCCTAGCAAGTTGGGGGGTGGAGGCCATGGTGAGTGTTGAGTGGAGGCCCTAATGATTTGAGATGGAGGCCATGGCAAGTTGGAGGTAGAGGCCACAGTGAGTAGGGGGAGAGGCCATGGCGAGTAGGGGAGAGGCTATGGTGAGTGTGGAGTGGAGGCCCTAATGATTTGAGATGGAGGCCATGGTGAGTTGGAGGTGGAGGCCACGGTGAATAGGGGTAGAGGCCATGGTGAGTAGGGGTGGAGGCCATGGTGAGTAGGGGTGGAGGCCATGGTGAGTAGGGGTGGAGGCCATGGTGAGTAGGGGTGGAGGCCATGGTGAGTAGGGGTGGAGGCCATAGTGAGTAGGGGTGGAGGCCATGGTGAGTAGGGGTGGAGGCCATGGTGAGTTGGTGGGGAGAGCCTGGTGAGTTGGCGATAGAGGCCACGGTGAGTGTGGGGTTTGAGGGGCTATCATTACTCATCTGCAGCCCATTGGTGTGGCTGGGAGCCAGGGTCTCAGCCCCTCGCGGCTCTGAGAAGGAGCCTTACCCTATCCTCTGAGCTCCTAGAAGGCCAGTGTTGCAAGATGCCACAAGTTCTAGGACCTAGCAGAGGCCAGGGTGGCTGCAGACAGGGAGCCCGTATTGCTGAACAGTGGCTGCAGTGGCAGAGAAATCCAACAGACAGGCCAATTACCAGGCACCTGCCTCCCAGGAGCTGCTGGCCCTCGTCCGACGCCCATACAGCCTCCACCCCTTCCTGCACCCGGCCAGGACGCCCTCGCCAATGCTGACACCCAAGCCTTGGGTTGTATGTTTAAAGCATCTTGTTTTCTCATAAATTCTCAGACAAAGACCAAAGATCCAGTAAGGGGGGCTGTGTTTATTTGTTTTGCTTTTTTGCTTAGATTGTAATCCTGGTGATTATAGAATATCAAGAAATAAAATCAACAAAGGCTCTCCTTCCCCGGCCTCACTGAACCGTTCCTGGTCCACTAGCGCCACCTGGTGGCCAGTGGCAGCAGACCGGCTCAGAGATGGGCGCTGCAGGGGACCTGACTTCCCCACCCTGCAATGGAGAACCTGGGGGTGAGGGTCACTGTCCCATCCCTGCCTCTGCACCTGGCGTCTGAGCTGTGAAGGGAAGCCAACGGGGACCTGCTTTGTGATTCTGGAGGCGTGAGGCTGGATGTGGGCTGGAGCAAGCAGGAGAGGACCCTGGGGAGAGGCACCTGAGCCCCACCTTTGCTCTCCAGCTCTCTCTATCCTTCCCAGACATCACCTGGCTCGAGGCAAGATAGAGGTGCTGGAAGCTTCGCCCCTGACTAGGAGGATGTATGTCTAGGTCTCAGCCAGAGCCTGTGTGGAAAGGAGGGACAGCTAGCTAGAAAGTTGCAAAGACGTTTCCCCCACGGAGCTCTGGGCGTGGCACCATGGGGAGATGGGTGTCATCCCCAGGGGTGGGGGGTTGTCGTGAGAAAGGGTTTGAGGGTTTCTTTCCGGCCAGCAATGTTCGCTCGGAAGAATTTTTCAGAGTCGCTACCTCCGAGGTAAGACTCTCAGGAGAGAAGTGAGGACAGAAAGTCAGGAGGGGCTCAGGACCCCCTCCCCCTGGGTCTCCCCTGTCCCGGGGCTCAGGCAGAGCCAGCTGCAGTCGCGCCCGGCATCCGCAAGGCCCAGCGGTGCCTGGGCAGAGACTGCTGGCTCAGCGTTGGCCGGGAGCAGTGGTTCACACAGGGAGCTCCGGAGGATGTCAGCGGCAGATTCCAAGCCCCTCCCCACACATGCGGATCCACAGGTCTAGAACGGGCCAAAGAACCTCAGATTTTTAACAAGCAAGATTCTCATGCTGGGGTCCCCAGGACTAAACATTTTGAAGAGCCCCAGCCTAAAGCAACCTCCAGTAAGAGGCCATCCAAGGAGCCCGTCACTGGAGAGCAGGACCAACACCTTCCAGGGGCCAGGGGCCTCTCTGGGAGTCACATGGGGTGGGCAGGAGGCAGGCATTGGACCAGTGCTGAGTCTAGTCTGCACACTCTCCCAGGCTGTCCCTAGCACAGACAGAGAATTGGGTTTATAATTTCTGGGTGTTCTAGGACCCTACGAGGTCCTTCCATAGGACCATAGGACTCTGGGTTAAGAAATACTAGCCTAGAAGTTTCCTTGGTTTGCAGCTGAGCTGTTGGTGCTGGAGAACGGTGGGGTCTTGCCAAACACTTGTTGACTTGAACTCATGAGAAATCCTGGAGTCCCACAGAAGGAAGCACATTTATGTCCCCGTGGAGGGCTCAGGGCCAGACAGCAGCTCTGTCCTGAAGAGCAGGGGTCCTGCTCCCCACCTGTGCCTGCAGACCTGGAGTCAAGGGGGAGGCAGAGACAGCACAGGGGGGAGGGTGCAGGATTTACCTGTGCATTTCGCTCTCCCCTTGGGGTAGAAGCTGCCAGCACAGGAGCCGGCAGGGTGGGTCCCTGGAATCTCCAGGTGCAGCAAGTGGGCATTCTAGGAAGTGGGGCGGGGCGTGACTGCTTTTCCTGCTTGGGGACCCAGGTTTGTGCTGCAAATGTTTGTTTCTCCCTTGGGCTACATCTTATTGCGCTGATGTGGCCCCCAAGTAGGCCTGAAAGAGGAATACTGCTTTTGATTTCCTGTCTCTCCCTGGCTCCTCTCTGCTCAGGGCTGCTTTGGCACTGTGCACCTCTTGCTATTACAGATCTCCCGCTTTTGTGGAGCTGCCTCTGTGCAGGTGTTGGGGATCCAGCAGCCAGCCCGCGTCCCAGACCCAACTAACACCCAGAGCGATTCTGAGCCTTGCTCAGCTCCAAGGAGTGGTTTTGTTAAATTTAGAATGTGTTGCCAACATTTGGATCTCCAGATTTTCAGCCTCTCTTTCAAAGTTGAAGGCTCTGGGCCATGCTGTTAGGAGCTGAGAAGTAGCCGTGTGCTCGATGGAGACGCCTCCCTCCAGACGCCCACGGGGGCTCCTGAGCCCAGGGTCCCAGAGCAGTCTTACCAGAAGCAAGAGGGAAGGCGTCCAGAATCCTACTTGGTCCCCTGCCCCTCCTTCCAAGGGGCCTGGAGGGGCTGGACAGACAGTTGGTCACTCCCAAGTAACTGCTGCCTCTGCCCCTGAGCAGGGCCCAGAAGAACAGGATTCCAGGGGCCACATGGCTCCTGGGTGTGGAGGTAACCATGGAAGCTTCTTCCCTCCCTGACAAATGCTTTTCTCACAGTGCTAAACAATCAGAGCTCCTAGCACATTCATGCTCCTACGGTGGGAAGAATTCCCAGACTGGTGACAGTGCCACTTTGGCCAATCAGGAGGGTCTTCTGAGAGCCTCAGGGCAGCTCTGAAATGCGACATCCTCGCCACTTTCTATGTCACCGAGCACCTTAGGGATGTGCGGTGAGCCAAGTGCAGAGGCAAAGGGAGTGCTGTCCCACGTGCTCTGCATCTCCTGGCCTTGGAGCCGCTGGTGGGCTGTAGTTGGACCTCTCCCTGGTCCTCACCTCTGAGGCCCGTCCCACCTGCAAGAAGACGGCCAGGTTAAGCCCTCAGCACACGGGCTGTCTGCCTGGCGATAGGCCTCCGCCTTCTCCCAGAGGATGTGTGACGCTGGAAGGAAGCTTGTGCCTCCCGGTGGAAGGGGGAGCCTTGATGCCCCACTCCCCGACAGGGAGAACCAGGAGTCCCAAGCTCATCGGGACCACGGCAGATGCGCCCGCAGCAAGCGCACTGTGAGCACACACTCCATCGCATCCCCACTCAGCCTCTGCGCTCCTCGAAATGAGATTTCTGCAAATCTCGTCCTCAGGACCAATAGGAGAATGAGGGTTGAGTGGTGAGATCGGGAAATTGAATAGTATGTGGGTGTCTGGATATGAGAAGTTAAATCTAATGAAAATTTCATCCAGTTGAACCAAGAAATCAGAAGCAGGGCCTTTACTCCTGTCAACAAGAATACAGTGAAAATTAAACCAACCCAGCTGCCATTTCCCATTGACCTTGTCGCCATGGAGACAGCCTCCTAAAGTCAACAACTGGGAGGGATCCAGAGGGCCACCCAGGCAGTCCCTGGGGGCGCGTGGCTGCTCCCACCTCTGGCACACAGTTCATAAGTAGGGTGACCACACATCCCTGCTCCTCCCACTGCCTGGACAGATGACACGGCACCCCTTCTCAGTTCCCAGGGTGACCTGGTTTGACAGGTTAAACAGTCACCCTCGTTATGGGTCTCTCCTGGGTGGTGGATACCTGGGTGGGAAAAAAGGATGAACCCAGGCTGAGGGGGAGGAAGAGACCCCCACAGCCCTCTGGACAAGGACACTGCCACTTGTCCTTGTCACTTGCTCACCACAGCACCAAGAAATCCCTTCCCCCACAAAGCAAGTCCCAATGTCGATTCCAGCAGGTGCTGCCTGTGCTGTTACCGTGGTGACCAAAGCTCCAGCCGGACTTACCCTGTCATCCTTCCAGAAATTACTGCCCCACAGAGCAGAGGGGGGCAGGCGGCTGGCTCTCACCTGCTCTTGGGGCTGCGGCGGGCCAAGCGAAGCTTCCAGACTTCTCCGTTCTGACTCCTTGTCCAGTTCCTTTGCAAACTCTTCCAGGCATGACTTTTCAGAACAGAATGCATCATCTCCCTCTGGGCTTTGCACCTTGGCCTGCTCAGATCTCCCATGGATGCCACTAAGTCAGACTCTTGGGTGTGGCATCCATTTATCTTTTACGAGGAACAATGACATGAATGACACCTAGCCAGCTCGGGGACATTGAACTTAGAGATCCGCCCTGCCCCTCAGGAAAGCTCCACCAGTGCACAGGGAAACCTCGTCAGGAATGAAAGTTTGCGACGTCCACAGACAACCAAGAGAAGGCTGTCCCCCAGCCCCCCAAGTCTATCACTGGGTGGGTCCCCTCCCTGCCCCTGCCTCACTCCCAGTGGCAGGAAATCCAAGCCAAGAGGCCCTATGTTGGAGCCAAATGCTGCCCCCACAAGCTGTGCAGGATGAAGCCTTTCTTCTGCTCCTTTGTCTCTCGTAGAAATTTCCCCTGAATGCACCCCGACCCAGGCGCCCCAGGTGCACATGGCTGAGGCCAGGACATGCTTGCAGGAACCTGCAGCTCCCAGGTTCAGACGCTGAGCCGCCACGGGCCTCCTCAAGCCTCGCTGCCATGGTCTCCTTGTGGCCCGCCCCTCGGATTTCCTGCCCCCTCCGCTCCCTCTCCTGCTTGCGCTGGGCTCCCCTAGAGCAGGTCCTTGTCGGGCCCACCCCTTGGAGGCTGAAGGGAGGGTTCCTTCTGCCCTGGTCTGGGGGCTTGGCCTGCTGAGCAGCCGCTCACTGTGGTCTGGCTGCCCACCTGGCCTGGTCCTAAGTGAGGAAGATTACAAGGGAAGAGCCGGGGACTTCGGTGCCTCTGCCTCCTGGCCCTGCTGCGACAGCCCAGCACCCTCTGTAGGCGGAGAGGGCAGGAGACAGAGGGTGAGCATCCAGCTTGGATGGGCAGCACTTGGCCCAGCCCGGGATTCTGCTGCAGGAAATCAGGGTCCTTCTCTTGCTGCACAGGGCGGTGAACCTGCACCTCCTGGCAGGGTAGCTTTTCTCCTCTGTCCGCTGATCAGATCAGCCACCCAGACTTCCCTGACCTCTGGAAGCTGGACCTGGGAGGGACGCAGGCAGGCAGGTCACAGTGGAAAGAGCCGGAATCTGCAAGCCCTCCTCACCTCCAGCTCACCAGCTATGTGACCTGGGCAATTGCATGACTTTTCTGAGTCTTAGTCTTTCCAGTAATAAAATGGGATCATAATTCTGCCCTAGAGGATCATCAAAAGGTTAAAGATGTGGTCTTTATACCAGTGGTTCTCAAACTTGAGTGTATATTCAAAGCCCCTGGAGTGCCTGTTAGGACTCAGATGCTGGCCCCCTCCCCGCGGTTTCTGGTTCAGTGGGTCTGGGTGGGGTCTGAGAAGTGCATTTCTGCTGGGACCACACTGTGGGGACCAGTGCTCCCTGAGAACACGAAGCCAAAGCCCCGCCTGCAGCAAGTGCTCAATTAGGGGTGTGTGTTAATGTCATTTATTTCCTTTTATATTGGAGTCAACATATAAAGAAGCTTGCACAGTGCTTGGCACATAGTGTGTGTTCAATAAATACCATTACTTTTGTTGTTACTGAGTCAGGAGCTCTGCTTCCAGCTGACTGGGAGAAATAATTAACCAATACAACAAAAGAAAACAGTGCTAGAGAGGGCATGATTGACTGAGAAATTGTCCATTCATTTATTCACTTGGCTGACCTTTATTAAGCACCTACCGTGTGCTAGACATTGTTCTAAGCACAAGGTCGAGCAGTACACAGCCCGGCGAGTCCTGCCCTCATGATTCAGATGCCAGCTCCCGTGGGGACAGGGATGAGTAGCAGGAAGGCTATGGTATTCTCTGTGTCAGCGGTTCTCAAATCTCAGCATGCATTTGAACCCCCTGGAGGGCCTGTTAGGACACGGATGCTGGGCCCCATCCCCAGGGTTTCTGATTCAGTAGGTCTAGGTGGGGGGTTGAGCTGGGCTGTGCTGGGAAGAAGGGTGGGATCCAAAGTTGTAGAGGAGAGAGGCATTCTGGCAAGCCCCTGGCGTCAGGGCCCCTTGAACTGTACATATGTACATGCACACACACGTGTGCTGTGCACAGCCTTACAAACCCCCCTCTCCCAGGAGTTTGTAAGGCTCCAACCAAGAAGCTTGGGCATGGGGGGAGGCCTGAGCCCCCATGCAGGGTACACTAGTCCGCTCAGGCCTCCTGCTGTGGTTCAGATGTCTGTCCCCTGCAAACTTCACGTTGGCATTTAATCCCCAGTGCAACCATGCTGGGAGGTGGGGCCTAAGGGAGGTGTTTAGGTCATGAGTGCTCTGCGCTTGTGAGTAATACCACTGTAAAAAGGGTTCCCAAAATAGGTTCTCTTTCTTTCACCTTCCACCAGGTGATGACACAGCAAGAAGGCCCTTGCCAGATGCCAGCACCTTGATCTTGGACTTCCCAGCCTCTAGAGCCATGAGCCAGTCAATTTCCGTTTTTTATAAATTACCCAGTCCGTGGTACTGCATAATAGCAGCACAAAACAGAGAAGACATTGCCATAACAACACTATAGATGGGGTGGCTTAAACAACAGAAATTTCTGTTCTAGAGGCTGGAAGTCCAAGATCAAGGTGACGTTGAGGTTGGTTTCTGGGGAGGCCTCTCTTCCTGGCTTGTTGATGGCCACCTTCTCGCCATGTCCTCACATGGCCTTTTCTCTGTGCACAAACACCCGTGGTGTCTTCTTCCTGTTCTTTTAAGGACACCAGCCCTATTGGATTAGGGCCTCACCCATTTGACCTCATTTAACCTTAATTACCTCCTTGAAGACCTACCTCCAAATACAGTCACACTGGGGATTAAGCTTCAACCTATGAATTTAGGGGGACACAATTCAGTTCAGAGTGGAAGAAAATAGGGGGCCTCTGCCTGGACTCTGGGTTAGCCTGACTGGCCAAACCTCTCCAGCTCTCCCCAGGGGCCAGGGATGGAACAGCCATAACCCAAGAGGCCCTTGGCTGGCAGCCTGCCCTGCATGGGACTGAGGCCCTCACACCTCCCCCAGCCCTCTCTTCCAGATCTCAATTACTCTCTTCCCTGCGGTTGGCCGCCTCTTGGGTAAATTGTTCATCAGAAGATGCTCTCCAAAGCCTGGGCCACATGCTGTTGTCATTGATTTCATTTTGATTATTCATATTAGTGGGAGTGCTGCTGCCTTGCCGCGGGTTGTGATTAGGGTAAACATCTTGTACAACCGGCCAGGTCTGCACTGGAGTGGGCCCTGAGCCCTGTAACAGACCAGTTCAGCAGACCGGTCTTCACTCAGGCCACACTGCAGGCAGCCCTGTCCGAGACAAGGCAGTCCCCAGGCCCTGGGACCTCAGGGCAGCTGCAGGAGGGGGCCCTTGAAGGAGCCCAGTGGCTAGTGTGGCCAACCTGGTGCCCCTGTCCTGTGGAGGCCCATGCTGGGGGTCAACTTCTCCCCTCTACACCTGCTCTGGTCTCTCTCCAGTATTTCCTCTGTCCCAGCCTTCCTGGGGACACAGGTCCCTCTCCATCCCCTGAGGCCAGGGACCACTGCCCAGGCCTGGGGCAAGGCAGCTGACCACGCCTGGGAGCAAGGAGACCAGTGCCCTCCGCTGAGGGACAGATGTGACCCAGAGCCACCAGGAGGTTACCTTTCTGGGAATCCCTCTTCCGCGCTCCGTGCCCCCTCGTTTACATGACATGCCATGACCTTACACATCACGGAAGGTCACATGCTCCGGCGGACTATTCACCCTGTTTCCCTTGTGCTGTTTCACAAAGGGGGAGGGGCCGCGGAAGGGGGGCCGCTGCAGGTGTTCATTAACCTTCCTTTCACAAAGCGCTTTTCTCCCTATGGAAAGCTCCTTCCCCACTGATTCATTACGTGTTGGGAAGCAGAGCATGACATGTTAAAAGCCATCTTGATGGTATTTGATATTCGGTACTAACAACTTGCCACCTCAGAGGAGGGGGCTTGTCCCCACCCCACACGCCAGAGGGGGAGGGGCACGATCTGCATATTGGATGTGCCAAGACAGTAGGTGATTTGCATTAAGTATCCAGAAACTCTCTGCTTGCAATCTGTCACCCTTCACTGGGTCTTCATTTTATAACCTTCACAGCATAAGGAAGAGAGCAGGAGGCAGAGTGAATGCAGTTGCCCCCCTCCACCAGGGCCTGGAGGAGAAAGCTGGCCTGAGCTGCAGTTGTCAGAGCAGAGGGGCCTGATCACAAATGCCAGACGAGGGATTAACCAAGCCCACCGACCCCCAAACCCAAGACCCTTGAGCAGGCTGTGGCCAGGAGGCCAGAAGCCAGAGGCGGGGCTGCCCTGAGAACAACTCATCTTCCCAGAGAGCCAAGTTCAAACTCAGTGGTGGTTTTCCTGCAGAACATCTGGCCTGGTTTTGCAGTGGACATCTGCTGAGAGTTCCGAGAGGTAGCAGCTCTGATGTTGAGCTCTGCAGGTGTTTCTGCTCTTAGACTTGCAGTCCCTGCTGAATTTAGCCTTAGGACAAAGCTGAGTGTTCCCCATCCTAATGGCATTAAAAAAAAAAAAAAAACAAAAAACCTGGCACCACTCCAGACCAATGACATCAGAATCTCCAAGCTGGAACCTAGGCACAGCCAGGGTAGGGGACACACAGCGGGGATGGGCCTCTGCATGTGCAATGGTGCAGAGGACAGTCCCCAATCCTGCCCTGTGGCCACTAGAGTCAGATATGGGCTGTCACCTCCCTCCCTAAGCCTCTGTTTTCTCACCTGCAGAATGCATTTGGAAATGTCCTTAGCCAAGGAGGGGTCTGGCCATGGGAAAAGCCAGTGAGCCCGTGACCTGTGTCCCTGCCTCCACTAGGCCGTGTCTATGGTTCTCTGTCTTCTATATTGGATTTCTAGGTAGAGGTATATTTGAGAAAAGGGCCCTATACCTATGATGAGGTTTAAAAACCCCTGGCCTAGGGCTTCCCTTCCAGCTGCCGGGGATGAGGTGCCCAGGGAGAAGAGGAAACCCAAGTCAGCAGGAGCCTCCTGGGCTGCAGGAGAATCCTCCGGAGAGCCAGGACAGGCAGCTTGGCATGCTCGGGACAGGCACCACTGTGTTCTGCCTGTCCCCTCTAGGTGGCCCATCAGAATCTGGGCCTCCCTGGGGACAGGTGAAGGTGCAGGAGGCTGGGTGCTGCAGAATCCAGAGCCTCGTCTGAGGGAAGCAGAGGGCAAGGAAGTGAGCAAACACCTTGGCCAGGTGGGCAGCAGGTGCCAAGGAGGGAAGCTGCACCCTCGGGGGTCCCTGCCAGATCCCAACCCGCACACACGGGTCCTTGCCGTTGACAAACTGCTGGAGTTGTAAGTAAAGGTGCTGACAGGGGCATGAGACTCGCAGCTACTGTGGAGATCTGTCCCCAGCACTCCAGGGCTGAGCCATCTGGGGGTTTCACCGCAAAAGGCTTCCTGCTTCCTTTTCCAAGCTCAGTCCCCATGTCAGCCGAGCCCCAGGGCAGGGCCAGCACTGCCTGTGGGTGTCACAGCCATCACCATCACTGCATCATCACTAGTAGCAGTTACGACAGCAGCCACCCTTTGTTGGGGACGCAGAGTGCCAGGAATGTAGATCGTGTTTCCTCCTGGACACCCCAGTGAGGCGGGAACTGTTATATCCCCATTTTACCAGCGAGGAAACTGAGGCTCAGACAGGCTAAGTGACTTGCCCAAATCTACACAGCAAGATCAAAACCTGGACCCAAATCCAGGTCTGAATCCGACCCAGCTCCTACCCGCCATGTAGACTATTTCCCTGTGACCTTCACAGAGCAGGACAGGGGCTGCGAGTGTTAACGGTCTCACCCTGGGACCCATGCGAGAGACACTTTGGCCAAAGGAGGAAGGAAATTGTTGTCTTGGCAAAGCCACTGGCCTCTCCCTCCTGTGACCCGTGCCCTGCTCCTATCCCTGCAAGTGGCACGTCCCTCCCTCAGGCTGCAGATTCACCACCTCTGGAGCCAGCCCCACCAGAACCTCCAGGGAGGGCCGGGCTGTGCCACATCCTGGACTCGGGGCTCAGCCACCTTGTAGCCAGGTCCTCTCCAGTCGAGGAGGGAGAGCAGCAAAGAGCGGGAGTGAAACCCAGCCCACACGTGCGGTGGGCAAGCCAGCTTAGACTTCCAGCCCCCGCCCTGCCCGCAGCTGGGGAGCTCACCCATTCTGGGCCCCCGCCCCAACTCCAGGGACTGCAGCAGCGTGGGTTGCAGCCGAAGCTCAGGGTGACTCTTTGGATGACCAGTCATCAGTCAGCACTGAGCGATGAGGCACCTGCCATCAGGGCCATGTGGGCCCTTCAGTCCCGTCTCCTTCTCCTCCAGGGTGGGGCCTCCCCAACACACGCTCTTGGGAGGGGACCTGGTCCTTCCTGCTCACTGAACCCACCGACCTCCATCCCCTGAGCAGCTAAGAGGTGCTTGCAGCCTGGAGAGGTCCCTCGGCCTCCCCCAACTCTCCTACTCTATCCTTGAGCCCCTTCTCCTCTACTCTGGTACCCTTGGAAGAGCCACTTGTGCACTTAGACTTTGGAAAAACAAAAGCAAAACTCTGGGGCTGCATAGTGGGGAAGGGAAAGGAGGAGGCAGAAGAAGAGCCCAGAACTCCCGATGGGAGCAGGGCTCGGCTGGGGGCAGGCTGGAGGCCCTCCTCCCTCCCCTGACATGCTCATCAGTTCATCCCTGGAGTTGGCCTCCTAGCAGAGAGGGGGCTGCCCTGGGAGAGGGTCCAAGGCCCACCTGGCCCCGTGCCTCTAACGGCCCTTCTGCCCCTCTCTCCTTAGTCCACGGCATCAAGTGGACCTGTAGCAATGGCAACAGCAGTTCAGGCTTCTCGGTGGAGCAGCTGGTGCAGCAGATCCTCGACAGCCACCAGACCAAGCCCCAGCCGCGGACCCACAACTGCCTCTGCACCGGCAGCTTGGGTGAGTGGGGCTCCTGGGGAAACTCGGGGCATGAGGGGCCTTGAGAGGCGGCGGGGAGGTGACCCTCTCCACGGGAGTGGCCGTGATGTCCAGAGAGGGAAGGGGGGTCATCAGGGAACTGGGCAACACTGCGCTACCAGGACAGACACAAGTAGGACTTCCCATGCCCTGCCCCGCAGAGCTGCCTGGGCCAGAGGGAGCAGTTTCCAGAAAGGCAGCTCTCTCCAGGATTGGGGACAGAGTTGAGAGTGAGGAGGTTTGGGGCCCCAGGGCCTCTGTCTACCTGCCACAGAGGCCTGCCAGGGCCCACATTCTTGGCATCTGCAGCAGGAGCCCCGGTCCTGGGCCCTGGGGTTTCGGGGAGATCTTCCCTGAGTCGATGGGACCACACATGCTCCAGCTCCTTCTCAAGCTCTGTATCCTCCAAGAGCATAAAGCATCCCACTCTCTCTGTCCTAATGTGTCTGTTTCTCTGATAATGGTATTTGCTCTTTGAAATGTGCGTTCTCCACTCCCCTGGCTGCCTTAATTAGATATTTCCATTAGAGGGTCGTGTCACTTCTCTGCAAAGTCTTCATGTATTTAGGAATCTTGGTGGTGAGGCTGTAACAGAATCAGGGGGAATTCACCCTTTTATCAAAAGCAAAGTGACCCTTATCAGATGGAATGAAAATAATGAAAATATTAACTGGAGTGGGAGAGAAAAGCCGTCCTGGCCTGCCGATCCGGTGCAGCTGCAGGAGGGACTTACCAGAGCTCAGAAACGCTCGGCTCCTGAGGGTTTTTCTTCCCTGCCTCTGAACGAAGAGCACTGGGGCTTTGTTCTTGCTTAGGATGTAGAAGGGCTCTTGTCCCCCAGAGAGCTGAGGACAGGCCCAGGCTCATATACCTTTCTGCTTCTGGGGCAGGATTTGGAGCCCGCTTTGGCCCTGGGCCTGAGGACTGATTCAGAGAGTGTGTCCTCCGCCCACACACACTGCTGGCTTCCATACCCATGGTGGCTCCTGACTGGAGCATCCAAAAGATGAGGCTTCCCAAAGCACTGAATAGGTGTGGGAAGTTGGGGGTGCGGGGGACATGGCCACCATCCCTAGGCTGAGCCCTTCTGGCCAGCAAGAGCCCTTCTAGGTGAGTGGTGTCTGTCTCTGGCAGTGCGAGGGGACTTTCCTGGATGGTGGCATTTTCCCCACTTTCTCCATCCTGACCTCCCCTGAGCTGGGATACTACTATGCCTATATGAAAAGAGCACCAAAGATAAAGCCCCCTGTCTTTAGAGGATGTCACATAGGGGACAGGAGAGCCCCAGGGCTTGGGGTACGTGGGCGTCTAAGGGGTGGGGCCTGGACTTTGCTAGGGGCCCCAGCTGCTCAGAGGCAGGGTCTGCTGAGGTCCCAGTTCTGACTCTTTGTTTGCGTGTGCGTGTGTGTGCACGTGCGGGCGTGTGGGTGCGTGTGTGCTGTGCTCTGATCTCCACAGCAGCAGGCAGCAGTGTGCATCACAAGTGTAACAGTGCCAAACACCGCATCATCTCGCCAAAGGTTGAACCACGGACAGGGGGGTATGGGAGCCACTCCGAGGTGCAGCACAACGACGTGTCCGAGGGCAAGCACGAGCACAGCCACAGCAAGGGCTCGGGCCGCGAGAAGAGGAATGGCAAGGTGGCCAAGCCTGTGTTGCTGCACCAGAACAGCACCGAGGTCTCCTCCACCAACCAGGTGGAGGTCCCCGACACCACCCAAAGTTCCCCCGTGTCCATCAGCAGCGGGCTCAACAGCGACCCGGACATGGTGGACAGCCCCGTGGTCACCGGCGTGTCCAGCATGGCAGTGGCCTCCGTGATGGGGAGCTTGTCCCAAAGCGCCACGGTGTTCATGTCGGAGGTCACCAACGAGGCTGTGTATACCATGTCCCCCACCGCCGGCCCCAACCACCACCTCCTCTCCCCCGACGCCTCTCAGGGCCTGGTCCTGGCCGTGAGCTCCGACGGCCACAAGTTCGCCTTCCCCACCACGGGCAGCTCAGAAAGCCTGTCCATGCTGCCCACCAACGTGTCCGAGGAGTTGGTCCTCTCCACCACCCTCGACGGTGGCCGGAAGATTCCTGAAACCACCATGAACTTTGACCCCGACTGTTTCCTCAATAACCCAAAGCAGGGCCAGACGTACGGGGGCGGAGGCCTGAAAGCCGAGATGGTCAGCACCAACATCCGGCACTCGCCGCCGGTGGAGAGGAGCTTCAGCTTCACCACCGTCCTCACCAAGGAGATTAAGACAGAGGACACCTCTTTTGAGCAGCAGATGGCCAAAGAAGCGTACTCTTCCTCCGCGGCAGCCACGGCGTCCAGCTCCCTCACCCTGACCGCCGGCTCCAGCCTCCTGCCATCGGGTGGTGGCCTGAGCCCCAGCACCACCCTGGAGCAGATGGACTTCAGTGCCATAGACTCCAACAAGGACTACACGTCCAGCTTCAGCCAAACAGGCCATAGCCCCCACATCCACCAGACCCCCTCTCCGAGCTTCTTCCTGCAGGACGCCAGCAAACCCCTCCCCCTCGAGCAGAATGCCCACAGCAGCCTGAGTGACTCTGGGGGCACCTTTGTGATGCCCACGGTGAAAACAGAGGCCTCGTCCCAGACCAGCTCTTGCAGTGGCCACGTGGAGACGCGGATAGAGTCCACCTCCTCCCTCCACCTCATGCAGTTCCAGGCCAACTTCCAGGCCATGACGGCGGAAGGGGAGGTCACCATGGAGACCTCACAGGCAGCCGAAGGGGGCGAGGTCCTCCTCAAGTCTGGGGAGCTGCAGGCCTGTAGCTCTGAGCACTACCTGCAGCCTGAGACCAACGGGGTGATCCGCAGTGCTGGTGGCGTCCCCCTCCTCCCCGGCAGCGTGGTGCAGGGACTCTACCCAGTGGCCCAGCCCAGCCTCGGCAACGCCTCCAACATGGAGCTCAGCCTGGACCACTTTGATATCTCCTTTAGCAACCAGTTCTCCGACCTGATCAATGACTTCATCTCCGTGGAGGGGGGCAGCGGCACCATCTATGGGCACCAGCTGGTGTCGGGGGACAGCGCGGCACTCTCGCAGTCGGAAGACGGGGCGCGCGCCCCCTTCACCCAGGCGGAGATGTGCATCCCCTGCTGCAGCCCCCAGCAGGGGAGCCTGCAGCTGAGCAGCGCAGAGGCCGGGGCCAGCACCATGGCCTACATGCATGTCGCGGAGGTGGTCTCGGCCGCCTCTGCCCAGGGCACCCTGGGGATGCTGCAGCAGAGTGGACGGGTGTTCATGGTGACCGACTACTCCCCAGAGTGGTCTTACCCAGAGGTAAGCAGCCGCCGCTCCTGTCACCCGCTCCTGTGCAGTCACGCAGCCCAGGGAAGCTCACTGCATGCGGCTGCCCCTGGGGTGAAGCTCTGGACCATAAAGACAAAGCTTTCCTGTCCCTCCAGCCCCGGGGCACTTGGAATACCTCGGCTCTCACGCAGTGGTTCTCAGACTTCACTGTAGTAGCTTTAAAGTTAGGGTGTGCTTGGAGGCAAATGTCCCCCCCGCCACTGCAGCTCCAGCCAGAGCAGTCAGCTATTTCTTGACTTATGTGTTAAGAGTCTTCCTGTGTTTTGCTTTGCTTTGTTTGTGTTTTAGATGGGTCCTAGGCCTACGACAAACATTTGAAAATCAATCCTAGATCATGCATGTCCTCTGCTCTTGTTTTGCTTCATAAGCCAAACAGGAACAAACAAAAACCTCTCACCAACACTGAATAGGGTGCAGCATCTGAAGTCATCCTTAAGATTCTTTTTAAGTCGGTCTGACCCTCTGCAAAATCAGTACATGTCATATGACGCAGCAGCCCAACCTATCCCCCCTCCTTTAAGAACCATTGCCCCAAAGAACAGGATGTCTTGCCACAGGGGCACAAGTATTTAAGGAGGAATCTTCACTTTTTCTCTAGAGCATAAAAGCACAGGAAAAAGACAGAGTGGTCTAAACTTGCCCTAAATATCCCACTGCACACGGCACATGCTCTCTGTCCCTCTCCCCAGCCTGTCCGCCAGGTGCTCGGGGAGTGACACGTCCACCTCCGGGCCTGATCCGACACTTGCACCCTGGAGGGTGGCTGCCCATGGCTGCCGCAGTTCACTGCCACGTTCCCTGGAAGCCAGGGTGAGGGCTGCTGTGGAACACCCAGGGAGGGCTTCCTCCTTCCCTTCTGCCCAAGTTACGAAAATCTGTGCGCAAATGCCCCCCGCCCCCGTCCCCCGCCAGCTCTCAGATTCTACATCAGCCCAGGTAGTGGCCCAGCCTGGGACAGGAGCAGCCTGAACTTAGGCAGGTGTCTAGACAGACCAGCTGCGGCCCGTGCACTGTGTCTGTGCACAGCCTGCTTAGGAAGGTCAAGAGGCAGCTGCAGATGTACATGGTTAGCAGCAGAGGGGTGGGCTGGCAGGTCTGGATTCAAATCCTGGCTCCACACTACCCAGTGACCTTGGGCAAGGTCACTTTTCCTTTCCTGTCTCTAGAATTGGAGCAACAATACCTCCTTGGGTTGCTGTGAGGACCAAGGAAAGTACTCAGCCAAGCTCCTGCCCAAGTCACCTGGGCTTGGTCCCTCCCCTTACATAGAGCCCAGTAGGACCCGGGCTGGTGTGGCCCGGCATGACCTTGTTTCTGACCCTGCTTCTGTCAGTGGCACTGAGCTCAGTGGCATCATCACAGTGCCCACCAGTTCCCCAAACCCCACAAAGGCCAGCTGGGTGTCTTCTTTCTCTCAAGCCCACAGGGCTTAAGAAAGCAAAAAAATGGATGGGCGTGCAGTGGGAAGGTTGGAGCCAGGAGTTGGAGCTGTCTTCTGGTCCTGACTCCTTGAGACCTGACTGTCTGGGCCTCAGTTTCCTTATCTGTAAATGGCTGATAGGAGGTAGCCTTGAAGCACTCCAAGTCCTAGGACCCGCGAGATTAGGTCGTTAGGATGCCTAGAGGTTCCCTGGAGCCCAAGTCTTGCAGGAGCTAGGAGGTGAGAGGAGGACCCCCTCTCTCCCTGAGGCCCTAGCCTGTGAGCACAGGTCCCTGAGCTGGCTCCCAGGCAGCACTCCAGCCCCCTTGGGCCTGGCAGGCATAGAGGGACCTTAGCAGGCCTGGCTCTTTCCACTCTTTACCGGCCTATGGATCCCTGAACTGTCTTGGAGAAAGTCAGTTCAGCAGCTCACCACGCGAGGGCGGCCCAGGAACAGGAAAAGCAATGGCAGCCTGGCAGCCTGGCAGCCTGACGGCCTGGCGGCCTGGCAAAGAGAGCATCCCTCCTTGGTTTTCCAGAAGCTCTGCATGCTTCCAGTTACCCAGAAACAAAAGTGGCTCAAATTTGATTTGATTTGCAAAATGCACAGATGCCAGCCTGCTGGGGGCCCAACCTAGCCCCACAGTGAGGCCTCAGAGTGACCTGCCCCTTCCCCCTTGCTGTCCTCTCCCACCCAGGCACTGTCCTCAGGCCACAGCAGGCACCACCCTGCCTTGGTTCAGCAGGAAAGAGCACCTTCTCTATGGACGCTCCTCTCCCCTCCCAGGCCCCCATTTGCTCCTCGTCCAGTCCGCATGCCTCCCGCGTAGGGAGCCTGTTCTAGCCAGGCTTGGCCAAGCCCAGGGAGAGCTCTGCAGCCAGGCGTGAAGGCCCAGACATTGTTTCCCAGTATGCAAATATGGGGTCAGGTTAAATGGTCGCCCAGAGCCCCCACCCAAGTCTAAATCTGGATGGTCCCCAGGCATCCATGCTGCAGGAATGCCATGGCTGGGCCATCTTGCTATCTCTTCTCTCAGTGTCCCTCCCTCCCATGGGCTGCTTGCATTTCTCCTATGCCCTGTCTACCCTTTACCTCCAGCTGCGGCTGGTTGCCACCACACACACACACACACACACACACACACACACACACACACACCTCAGAGGCACCTATGCCCCAGCATCTGCCCTGGCTGCATAAGAAACCTGGATTCTCAGGAATCTCAGCATAGAGACCTCAGATGGCATTTAGTGCTCCCTCCCTGCCCCCACATCCTCCTGCATCATCTCCCGCCACTGACACTCCTGCCACTGCCACTCCTGCCGCAGCAGGCAGAGGAGGATGCAATTAAAGCCGTCAGGCAAGCACGTCACAAGCGATTCAGCCCAGCCAGGCGAGCCGTTGCCATGGGAACTGTCCCCTGAACTGATGGATGCTGAGCTGTCCTGCAGCGGTTTCCATGGAGAAGGTCCTGATGTTCTCCAGTAATTTCTGCGGTTCTTTGTTCCCCACAGCAGCCCCAGCTTCACGCTAGCCACTGTTGATTGGGGTTATTTTTTTTTCCCTTTTTCCTCACATGGTAACTGTCTGTGGCCTTTTGAAGCCACTGCTCTTCCACTTCCCAGGATCCAGGGAGGATGATGCCCTGAGCTGGCTTTCTGGTGCTTTCAGACATCCCAAAGTCAGGCTCCACCTGTCTGCCTGGCACTGCTCCCAGCCAGACACCCACTCCTGCTCTCCCCACATCCAGGGAGCCCCAAATCTCACCATGGAGCAGTGTATCAGAACCAGGAATGCTAGGGCCACAAAAGCCCCTAACGATCAAATGCCACTCAGAGAGGTCGGGCCACTTGCCTTAGGACACACAGCTAGTGGAGGGCAGGGGCAGACCTCCTGCTTTTCGCTTCTGGTCCTGAGCTGTCTCCACTGCCCCCAAGCTGTGGTTGCCTAGCAGTGAGGTGACCCCTCCTCAGCCATCCCAGCCTAGGTGGAACCCATCCAGCCTGGCAGAGGCCCATCAGTGGTGGAAGTAGAAGCCACTTCCACCTCATTCCTCGAAACATACCCCTGCCGCCACCACCACCCCTCCCCGACCCCCAGGATGCCCCAGGCCACCCCTGGGCCAGGTCTGGGTTCTAGGAACACTGTGGGAAGAATCAGGAGCAAGCTCGTGCGCAGGCTGGAGCTCCCTCCGGGGCAGGGCTGGGCCAGTGCTCGCGAGAGGCCGAGTGGAGTGCGCGGCTTCGGCAGCCGCAGGAGGGCTCGGTGGGGAGGGGGCTCCGCGGGCTCCGCACTCCCCGCCGCCCTTCTCCAGGCGCGCCTCGCGCCTTCTCCAGCCTGGGCACTAGGTGGCGCTCTCCCCCTGACCTGCGCAGCTGCCGCCCCCCTGCAGGCAAAGGTGTTTACTGGTTTGGGGGTGGGGTGGATGGCGCCTCGGGGGTGGGTCCGCCCAAGGTTAGCCGGGACAGCCGGAGAGGACAGCGCCCCCACCCTCTGCACTCTGAGTGACCAGCCCCTGTTCCCGGCTACGCCGTAAGTAGGGGACCTAGAAGGCATCGTCCACCTCAGACCCGCTGGAGGGAGAGGAGACGCCCTCTCAGTAGTCACCAAGCGGGAACAATGGCCAGGACACAGGGTGCCCGGCTCGGGCGTGGGGCCGCCCTGTGCTCTACCGAGCTGGAGGTCGGAGAGTGCCGGAGCCTCCTGATGCTCTCCTGCCCCTGGGTGCCTCGGGGGTCCCTGGGGGCCGGGTCCTTTCCCCTGGAGCTGAGGAAGGTCGTCGAGGCCCCTCCCAGCCAGGCTGAACAATTTTCGTGTGACTTGCCGGCCCGCGGTGGCACACAGCAAGTGCCCTCGACGGCTCAGCACAGAGGCGACCCCAATGCCCAGTCCCCACTCCATCCCAACACCCAGCCTATGGTTCGGTTTCTGTGAGTTTTCTGATAGAGTTCCTCATCCCTCCCCTTTCTGGCCCCCTCCATTGCCATCGCCACACCCTGGGGCTCTCCTCAAGTCCCCACAGGAACTTCTGTTCCCTGGGCTGACCCTCAGATGCCCAGACCTGTTTTCAAAAGTTCCTTCAGTCTGTCCACTAGCAAGTGACAGCAGGTCTCCTCTCTTTCCTCCACTTCCTTCCAGGGCTCCCACCTGGCCCGTTCCCAGGGGCATCCTGGGCTGGAATGGTTTGAAAAACTCTCCAAGTTGTGCAGGAGAGGGTCAGGGCGGAGCTGCCGCCCCATGCTGTTTGCCAACTGAGGAAGGCATCAGGGTTTCCTTTGGGTGGTAGTCCTGGAGCAGCGGTTCTCCAAAGCCTGGGCTGACTAGAATCCTTGGGGCAAGGGCCTGGGAATCTGCATGTTTGACCAGCTTGTGGGGGAGGGGAGCTGACCCCCATCTGAGCAGTGTGGCCACAGGGGCCCTCCCTGTGCTGCCCCTCTCAGTGGCCCATGCACACCATCTCTGTCCCTCTCTCTGCCCTCCAGGGAGGAGTGAAGGTCCTCATCACAGGCCCGTGGCAGGAAGCCAGCAATAACTACAGCTGCCTGTTCGACCAGATCTCAGTGCCTGCATCCTTGATTCAGCCCGGGGTGCTGCGCTGCTACTGCCCAGGTGAGACGGCTGCTCCCCCCAAGGTGTGGGGTTTGAGGAGCACTGGACTCAGAGTCGGCCTTGGGGTGACCTTGAGCTAGTTGCGTCATTGCTCTAGGCCTCAGCTTTCTCAGCTGTGAGGAAGCCGGTCCCAGATAGTCTTATTAGAATGTCATGTGTTCTGGCCCGTGGGCCCTCTATCTGACAGGGGCACAGGCACACTCGACTGGCATTTTGAAGAGCACATGGCGAGGACACTATTTAGGGCAGGGTAACCAGGTGATATACTCAGGAATGACCACAGCAGGACAGTGTTGCTGTCCTCAGCCTGAAGGATTACTAGAGCTGGCGAGAGCCAGACCAGATCTCCCAGCCAGAGCCACCCTTGCAGCAAGGCAGGCCCCTTCGTCCTCCTCCTCCTCCTCCTGCCTGTGCCTGCATGGCCCATGCCAGCCAGTGGCAGGAGAGGCCAGGTGATGCAGTCCATAGGCTCCATCCTCCTGGGACACATAGCAGGTGGTAGAAGGATGGAGAAAGCCTTACAGGGATGAAGGGAGGAGTGGGGCTCAGGGGGTGTCAAACTAAAAATAATCAGCACAAACTCCTTTGAGAATTTACTTAAGTCACCTATCATGTGCCCAGAAAAAGGCACATGCACACAATTTGATTCCAATTTGGGAGCTCAATGACCCCTCCTCAAGAAACCCAGCCAGGAGCCCCTCTGTGCTGTCCCTTGTGGCTCTGACCTGCTCCCCTCCCCCAGGGCTTCCTCATTATCTACTTAGCATGGCATCCCTCTCCAGTCAGCTCCTCCTTGACCTCTGCCCATCACTACCTCCCCACTGGCCTCTCGGCTTTGTGAGGACAGGGACTGTGTCTTTGTTGGTCACCATTGTACCTCTAGGGTTAGCAAAGTGCCAGGATGTCACAGAGGAGGATGGATATTTGCAGAGGAATGAATGAGTTTCTAGAGCTCGTGCTTTCTGCTCCCTGGGATGGTGTCAGGAGGACCCCTGGGCTGAGCTAGCCACGCATCAAGAGCTCTAGGGATGGCCTGTCCAGCTGGCCCCAGCAATGAGCAGGAGAAAGAGGCGAGGAGGCTGGGGTGGCAGAGGGCAGAGGGACACACCTCCATCACTCAAAGCCAGGGAGTGTGCAAAGGAGAGGAGAATGCTCCATGGAGAAGGCCAGACACAGGGGAGAGAAGTGGGAGCTGGGGTCTCCAGGGCAGGAGCAGAGCTGGCCAGTGCTGGGAGGACCCAGGGTTCTCCTAGCTAACCTGAGCCCTGGCTAGCCCAGCCATCTGTCCCCCCTTGCACCCAGTCTGGGGCTCCTGAGCTCCCATGGAGCATTCTTCCTTCTCCCTCTCAATCACCCCTTGCAGCCCCCAGAACAGGAATCCCAACTCCAGGGGTGGCCACACGTGCTCGGCCTCTTCTTGACCCCTGCACCTCCTTCACCACAAACATCCCAGGGAGCCCCTACCCCTGGTGGCCCTGCCTGGCTGGCTCCATAAGGCCAACCCAGTCCTCTTGGCTCCCAGCAGCTGTGCTGGGCCTGGGACACAGCCAGAGGGAAGCCAGCCAGGTGAGGTCAGGCTGTCACAGTGCAGGGCTGTGCATGGCTAGTGCAGCCCCTGCCCCACAGGGCTGGGGGAGAGGGCTGCGTGTCATTAAACAAACCACTCATCACCTGCTGCTGGAATGGAGCTCGCCTGGCCTAAAAATAGATGCCACTTCCTGTTCCTGGTTCTGGCCTGGCTGAAGCCCCAGGGCAGGGCTGTTCAGGCCTGTCCTCAGTTACCTGACCCCTCCAAAAAAAGAGCACTGGCCTGTGTGTGCCTCTGGACCATGTCCCAGGTCAGGACCTGCAGAATCCTGGGGCCGGAGTCAGTCATACCTGGGTCCATCCCGGATCAGCCAGAAACCATCCGTGTGACTTTAGCTCAGTGGTTGACCTCTCTGGGCCTCAATTTCTACATCTTTGAAAAGATGTCACCCTACCAGCCAGGTGACAGCAGTAAGTGAAAGAAGTTTCCTGAAGCATCTGGCTCAGGTGCTTAACTCGGGAAAGTGCCCCATTAATAAGGCCTTAGCTTGGGTTCCCAAGGGGGATATGGAGTGGGCACCAGAGCTGTTGGGGTCTCAGCAGGCAGGTCTTCTGGTCCCAGAGCTGGCAGGCAGAGCCTCTGCCCAGTCATTCGGGCTCATTGTGTTACACATAGTGAGTCTCAGACCCAGGAACCAGAAGCCACAGCGTCGAGGCAGACTGAGAGCTGGGGCCCCTCTGCTGGGGCGCCATTCTGTTTTACAGCTAACCCTTTGGACATCTCTGTTTTAAGGCCCAAATTGAAACATGTCATTTTGTAACACAGCACTGGATGTATTCATTCATTCATTCGTTCGTTCGTTCATTTCCTCATATGCCAAATAGTTCTGGAGCAGCCCCTGCTTGCCATGCACTGAGTAGGTGCTTGGAATGGAGCTAAGAATGAGACCCAGCCCCTAACTGGGACCCTAGTCCCAGGGAGCTCCCAGCCCAGGGAGGAGCAGGTCACACAAACCAACCATTGCCCCAGGAGACAATGCAGGCTGCTTGGGGACATCAGTTCTCGGTCTCCCCAGGGGAATCTGGGGCTGAGCTGGAAGGAAGACCACTTGAAGCCAGAACCAAACTGGCCTCACCAAAATGAAGAGCTCAGAGGCTTGCGAGCACCAGCCAGGCTACCTTGGGGGCCGGGAATGAATGGAGGAGGGGGCACAGGCAGCAGGAACGGCTGCTGCCCACCGGCCCGACGCACCTGCCCAAGCAAAACGGATGGGGTGACTCGGCCCTGACTGGGAACAGGGTCCTGCCTAGGCAGCTCCCACACCATCACTGCCAGCAGGAGACACACAGGCACAGAATCTGTCTTCTGCAAGACTCCAGGGGCGCTGCAGGTGCCGAAAGGAGTCCGCCAAGTCAGGGCACTGAGCTAAGGTGGAGCACTAGGCAGAGGCAGCTGGGCTCCAGAGAAGCTACAGGAACCTACCAAGGAGACTCTACCGGCCAGACAGACCCACCGTGGATGCCCGGGAGCTCACCAAAGGCAAAAGATGAAATGCAAAATGAGGTGAAGATCTGTGTTTTGAAGCAGTTTATTCAACAAATAATTATTGAGTGGCCACAACATGCCAGGCAGTAACCTTGGCACCGGGCAGAAAGATCAAGACAGACCCAGTCCCAGCTCACATGAGCAAACAGTCTGCTGCAGGGAGACAGAAGACAAATGAGGAAGCAAACAAGCGAGATAACTGGTGGAACTGGATCACAACGGTAGAACATGGCAATGTGATGGAGTAGTTTGGGAAGAGGGAACTTCCTTCCCATACACTGATGAGGGAAGGCCTCTCACAGGCTGGGTCCTGGATGATGGGATAGAGCTAGTCATGGGAAGAGGCAGGAAAAGCATGCAGGCCAGGTAGAGGGCAAAGAAGTGCAAAGGCCCTGAGGCAGGAAGAGGTTCAGCAAGGGGAGAGGCCCTGAAGGCCGTAGTGGGATTAGGGGAGTTGAACATGGTCAGGTTGGAGACAATGGCAAGGACCAAAACCAAATCACGTCTGTCTTTCTAGGCCATGGGAAGGAATTCAATTTGCTCTTACTTGCAATGAGAAGCCATTAGTTTTAAATGGAGGAGTGGCTTGATCAAAATTATGTCTTTAAAAGATGACTCTAGGAGTGTGGGAGAACAGATCGCAGGGAAGAGGAACAGGAGCAGGGAAGCCACTGGAAAGGGACAGAGGGATGATGTTTCTGGGCTTAAGGAGAGTTCCCTGGGGCACCACACTCCCACTAGTTTCCTTGGGGGTGTTGGAATATGCACCATCCCAGCAGGAACAGGTCACAGGTGTGCTGACACCGCCTTCAGCAGGAAGCTAGTGCAGGAGTCTAGGCGAGAAATGACAGCAGGGTGGATTGGAGCAGTGGGGATGGAGAGAGACAGATGGAAACAGGACTCGCTGATAGACCAAGTAAGTCAAGGAAGCCTCTTGCGTGATGGGGCTGGGTGAGCTGGGCTGCCAGGCTGGGACCAAGGAGACCACGCTAGGTGCCCTCCACCCCGTCTCTCTGGGGAAGGGAGGAATCCTCAGAGTCTGCCGCCATTCCAGCAGGTTGTGCAAGTGCCAGGAGCCGTGGAAGAGGAGCAGCAGTTGAGAAGGGCCCTGCAGCTGGGATATCTGGTCCCAGAGAAGCCGTGAGCTTCCCCGGGCTGGCCTCCCGCTGCCGAGACGGGCGCAGAGGGGTGTGCGCTGGCCGCCCTTCCTTCCTGTTGGTAAACCAGGCGAATCCCCGGGGGAGGCCTGCGACCACAAGCTTGGAGATCTGCCCAGGAACACTGTCAGAGCTGTGGGAGGTTCTGAATTTGGCTGGAGATCCCTGCCCAGGCTCCTCCAAGGTCTTAGGTGACTCCACCATGGAGCTCGTTGGCTCAGGCTGTGACCTGGAGCTGAGGTGGTGAGCCAGGGTGGAAAGCACAGGGGAAAACCCCTGCTCACCCTTGGGCAGGGGCTCCCAAAGGCATGGTCTGGGGACAGTGGCAGGATGGCTGCTGTGTTACGTACACCTGGACAGACGGGGGCTGCAGGGTGATGAGTTGGTTTCCCACCGGAAGTGGGGTCTGCAGCAGATGGCCGCAGAGGGAAGCTGCAGCTTTCCTCTGTCCCAGGCAGCGGCTGACTTGGACAGCATCAAGTCTGTAAGCTTCTGAAAACCAAGAGCTCAAACAGTAACTCGATCCCGGTGTGTATCCTCCCTGTAAATCTGTACTGGGAAGGCCCTGGGTGTCCGGATCTGGTGTTCCAGAAAAGCAGGGCAGAGGGCACATAACCCTGACGTCTACCAGGGGATGTGGCCTGGTGAGGCAGGGCAGTCTGCACAGCCACCATCCCCCCGGGCCACCTCCGTGGGCCTCAGGCCAGCCCGCCGGATATTGAGGGGAAACGGAGTGGCAGCCTCAACCCCCGGACCGAAGCAGGCTTCCCCCACAGGCTGGCCCCCTCTTGTTCATGGTGAGACGGTCTCTCAGTATTCAGCACGCACAGTGTTTGTTGAGCTCTGTGTAGGGGGCCACAGCAGCCTTTGAGACACACAGAGCCCTGCCCTCCCAAAGCTTCCTCTCTGGCCACTGGAGGGAGGTTCAACCTTGGCCCCAGCACCCCTGGCTCAGCACCCACTCGGTCCAGTGCATCCCGCACTGGCTGGGACCAGACAAAGAGAAGCACAGCAGAAGCTCTTGCTTTCATCCGGGAGGTGAAAGAACTTCTAAAAATATGTGGGATGTCACCTTCACTGACTCAGGCCAAGCTTGTAGGAAAAGGTGAAACAGATATAAGCACAAAGAAATCCAAAGCAGATGTCGTACCTGAACCCACCTAGGATGGATGAGAAAAGGGGAGAAGTTAACAGGTCATGGGTTGGGGGTGGGGGAGTGTTTATTTTTTCACTCAGTCTGTCTGAATGGAGCACCCCATCCCTGCCCTCGCCAGAGAGCAGAGGGGCACATGGCAGTTACAGTACAGATGCAAGGGATTGATGACAGAGCGCCTGGCTGAGTCCAGGGTACCCAAAAAGTTCCTAGAAGCAGCAGCATTGCATCTGGGCCTTGAGCAATGAGCAGGCACAGGCTGGGATTGAGGAGGGTTGGACATTAACTGATCAAGGGTAGTGGGGAGGGGACATTTCAGGTCCTTGTGTGGTTCACCAGGCTCTAGGATCCCCACCACTCGACCTGACCTCTGTTTCTCTTGCTTTCAGCCCATGACACTGGTCTAGTGACCCTACAAGTTGCCTTCAACAACCAGATCATCTCCAACTCGGTGGTGTTTGAGTACAAAGCTCGGGCCCTGCCCACACTCCCTTCCTCCCAGCACGACTGGCTGTCATTGGACGGTAAGAAAGTGCTTGGGTCACCGTGGTAGGCACTGAGGGAAAGCGACGCTTGGGGACCCTGGGTACAGGGTGTGAATAAAGAGTAAGCACCGAGGAAGGGGCGGGGAGGGGTACAGTGTCTGCTGAAGAAGGGCCTGCTGAGTCTCCACCATGCTGTGTGTCTGGCCATTGGCTGGCCCACCCTCACCTCAGTCTCCCTGGACAGAATGAAGTATGTGAGCTTGGCCTGTGGCTGTCACTGCTGCTGGGTGGTCTGATTGGCCAAATCAGCCCTCAGGGAGCTTAAGAGGTCCCTCTGGAGCAGATCCCAAGCAGCAAGGTCCAAGCACCTGCCGTGCACCCCCCAGGCCTGTTTCCAGGGCTTCCTGGAAGCATAGAAAGTTCCTGGGGGCCATTGCCACGCCCCAGGCCTGCAGAAGCTGGGAAGGCAGCTCAGGCCTGGGCTACTTTTGGATTTGGAGGGCTGGATGGCCAAAACTCCATGTTGACTCATCTGCCTTTTAGGGCTAACTAGCCAGACCTCCTGGAAGCCCTCAGATGCCTGCTCCTTGGCTGTTTGTACTTCTACCTCTGAGACAAGCCCAGGATCATGGTTGTGGCAGAGGGTGGAGGACAAGGGAGTCCAGTGGGTTCCAGGAAGCAGGCAAGACCTGCTGGCCTAGGAGGGGCAGGGGCCCCGAGAGCCACTGACCTTGTCCATGGGATTGGTGAGTGTTGGCTACCCCCAGCCACCAAGGCACCAGAGGCTCTGCAGAGAAGAGCTTCCAAAGGCAGGCGGGGACACCAGGGTCAGAAGCTGCCCTTCCACACCCAGGCATGCCTCAGGAGGCCCCCGAGCTGGCCAAGGCCTAAGGGGCTGAACCCAGGCTGCCCTCTGCACTGGAGACGTGGTGGGAGGGATGGCTGTACATGACCTCAGTATCAGGGCAGCCCACAGAGGTGACTGTGCAGTAAGTACCCTGCCAGAGACCCCACCAGCCCAGGAGGTTGGGGTTTTGGCTTAGCTGAGCCTGGGCCCCCTGCAGGGGTCCATTCCCCAGGCACCCCTCCCCCACCCACAGCAGCCCTTCTGTCATCTCACTTCGCAGACTGCCTCTTGCCACTAGCTGCTGAACGATGTCTGGCCTAAGGACATGCCCCAGACAGCTTTCCTGAACCACCCAGTGTGCAAACCTCGGCCTTATCCAGGCCCTGTCCCAGCAGTGAGAGGGTGGCCGGCAGCTGCTCTGGCCAGTAAACCCTCAGGAAATATTCCCAGAGATGGCTTTAAGTCAGCAGGCTCTGCACCCTGGCAGTGGCTGCTTGGGAGCACTGTGCTGTCCTTGGCAGCATCCCTGGTGAGGCTGGAGCCAGGTGGAGCTATGACGATAACCAGCAGGATGTAACAGAGAAGGGCAGTGTGACCAGGGGCTCCTGTTTAGGAAATCCGGTTTCAGTTTTGCAGAACAAATGGGGACTGGAGTAGGGAGCTCTGCAGAGCCCTGACTCTCCCTGAGTGACCCGGTCCACCTTGCTAGGGTGGACCAAAGGATTTGGGGCCTAGTCTAGGACCCATCTGGAAGATGGAGCCTTTGCAGAAAGGAAAGTCACAGCCAGGCAGTGCCCCAGACAAAGGAAACATCTGCTGCCCCCGCCACCCCGAAGCCCAGAGAGTCAGCTGTACCCCAGAGGTTACCTACAGGGGAGGATGCTGTGATAGAGACCACAGGGAAGCAGAGCCATAACTACTTCTTGACAAACACAGGCCCTCGGGGACTGGCCTGCCTCCGAGCTGGGCACCTGCTCCCCACAGCCCCCTCCCTGGGACTTGGAACTCTGACCTCTGCAGCCTCTAAGTTGAAATAAGCACTCCCTGCCCCTGCAGGATACACAGGAGAGATGACAGAAGTTGGGGATGTGGTGGTGCCACCCTCCATCCCTCATCAAGACCTGCGAGTCTGAGCCATGTTGGTTTTGTGTCAGCCCCAGCCAGAGCACAGCTAGGGGAACCTTAGCTCCACAGTGGCTTGGGCGGGAGCACAGAGCGCCCTGCTGAATTGGACGGGGCCGTCCTGCCACCCACCACAGCCCAGGTGCCCTGCAGAGAACAGATCAAGTTCCTGAAAGACCTTGTCCCTTTGGTCTTGGTCAGGTGTCCTTTCAAGTAAGGAAAGGGAAGGGAGATGGGGCAGAGGAACTGCCAGGCCCCACCTGGCCCCCACCTTGCCGGGGAGAATCGTGGAGTTTCCCTGGTTCTTCTTTTCCCCTAAAGGAATACAAATGACTTAGGCACCCAAGAACCATTTTCCCAGCCTCTCACCAGCCTGAGAAATACTAACTGGGAGGAGGGCAGTACCCCAGCCACAGCGCCAGGGGCATAATCTGCCCCAATGCAAAGGGGACAGCTGGGACAGCGAGCTAGGAGCGCAGGGGGCCCCAGGCCTCTAGCCAACCCCTTGGCCTGGTAGTGCATTTTGTGTCAGGGCAGATGCTGCAGCAGTGAGCAGTGGTAAGCCCTCCTCTCCTCTCCCCTCCCCTCCTGTCTCTGCGGCTCCCCGGCCAGCCCTCCACCCCCACGGCTGCGGGACACACGCTCCCCAGGGCTCGCGGGCGGAGAGGTGCGCGCCGTGGCTCGGGAGGACGGGGGTGGGGGGGGCGGCGGGGGGGGGGAAGGGCGCAGACGAGGGGACTGCGGCGCCCTGCAATCTGGGGCGCGGCGTCCGGGCAGCGCGTGCACACACGAGCAGCACACGCGCGCACCCGCCTGGCGCGCAGCCGCAATGCGGGTGCCCTTCGCGGAACTGTGGGCGGCGCCGCGCGCTCGGACTGCGGCAAGACTGCGGGAGCCCGGGAGCCCGAGTCCGGACAGCCCCCCTCCAGTGAGCCGCGTGCCCACGAACACCGCGGGCTCTGTCCCCCGCCGATCCCGGGTGCGCGCCTGAGCATCGTGGCGCTCCGCTGCATCCCGGGAGCGCTCTTTGTCCCCTCCGCTCTGTGTGCCGCCGTCCCAGAGGGGGGCACATGTTTAGGGAAGAGAATTTTTGCCTTCATGTGACTTTAAAAAATGGATTTGTTTGCCATTGTAAAGGCCGGGGGAGGGGGGAGGGGCATGGACCGGAGCGCTGCAAATCAGCGTGCGGTGGCAGAAGCCGCGCAGTCTTTGTCCCCACGGCGCGGCTTTTGTTTGCACAGCCCCGCCCAGCGGACAGCGACCGTCCCAGCGGAGGGTTCGGCGGCACAGGGGCGCCAAGTCCCCGAAATCTCAGCCAGGGCACAGCTATCCCAGCGGAGACCAGGCATAGTGATGGGGGTGGGGTGAGAGGAGGCGCGGCCACCGCAGGGGAGCGCAGCCTTTGGGAGCCTGGAACGCAGAGCCGCAGCGCCTAGGGGGGCCTCCCCTCCTCCCCGCTCCCTGCTGTGAGCTGGAGGTAGGGGGAAGAGGCTCTGTTTGCTGCGACCAGGCTGCCTAGCGCGGGCCTGGCTCACGGTGGGCTGAAGTACATAAAAACGCATGCTTAAGCGAGTGCAGACTGGACACATAAGAAATTAATTGCCTAGTGGTCAGGAGGGCTTCACAGAGGAAGTGACCCTTCTAGTGAGACCTGAAGCCTAAGCAGGCATCAGCCAGGCTCAGAGAGGTGGAAGGGGTGCCCCAGGAAGAGGGGGCATCAGGGCCCAAGGGGAGGAAAGAGGCCACTGCCTTTGGCCAGGGCTCTCTGGGAACAGCCATTTTCACCCCCTCCCCAAAGATACAGATTCTGAACAAATTTCCTGGGCCCTGACTCCAGGCCATTTGCACTGGACCCCAGGGTGATCTGAGCAGGCCAGCTCTTCATTTAGCAATGCAAGGGAACCTCTTCCCGGCTAGAGGTAGGCAGGCAACTGGGTTTACCTTGGAGACCTTTTGGGGAGGGCTTCTGGGAATTGTCACTTCTGCCTACACAGTGGGTCCTGTGGATAAAACAGCCAGGGCTGTGCTGAACTCGAGGACATGCTGTCTGTTTAGACTGTCTCTTCTGTGCCTGTGTTTGCAAAGAGAATAAACCTAGGCATTTCAGCACTGCAGGTCTGGAACCAGCCGAGGGGGTGGGGCAGGCCCTGGTCTGGTCAAGGGCCCTGGGACACCTTTAAGTGACCCCTGTCCCTAGAAGAGAAACTGAGTGGAGTGCCTATGTGTCTTGTTCTTTCTCTTCTTGCAGCATCTGATTCTCCCCAAGGCCAGGTTGAGAAGATTGAGGATCCCCCTGTCCCCACCCCCACCCACTGGCCCCCTTCTCAGAACCCCACTAAGCCGCTTATACTTAGGCTCTATTTTCAATTGCTTCTCAGGCACTGAGCCTCCTGCCGGGTGAAAGGATTGGAGTGAGGCATGGTTGCAGCTTGGCTTTCCTGGGCTGTGCTGGTCTCCTGGGCAGGCCCCCTGCTGACCTCAGGGGTGGGGCAGGGACCTTGTCATCTCAGGCAGAAGGAGGAGCAGGGACTGGAAGCTCAGACCTCATCATCCATGGGCCTGGCTCCCGTGCAAGCCGTGGGGCAGGATGGACGCACCCAGGCAGCCTGCCCCTCCAGCTCACAGGGCCAGAAGAGGTTATTTTTGGCGCGGCCTGGCTCTGGGTTAGGTATGGGGGAAGACTGAGAGCCTCGCTACCACGTAAGGAAGTGGAGAGAAGGAAAGGCAAGATTTGGCCTCCCAATTTGGCCTTCTGGTTGTCAGGTGGGCTAACAGGTGTAAGATATGTAGCTGGGGTAGTCCCCAGCTCTGTCAATGCCTCAGAGCTGCCACCTAAGCTGCAAGAGGGCCTGTCTCTGGCACATGGCTGTGGTCCTGCTGGCCTCTCCCCTGCAGGCTGGTTTCTAGCACCAGCCTCCACCCTGCAGAGCTGGGAGACCACAAACTGACCTAGTGACCACTGGTACAGTCCAGGGACAGCAGGAGGGGCCATTCCAGCTGGGACACTTCTTCCTCCCTAATGACACTCCAGGGCATTCTGGTGAGTGCACCTGTGCCGTCCCCTCCTGGGCTGGCTCCCTCCACCAACCCTCCCCGCCCACCTTCCTGTCACCCTCAGCGTGGCATGTGACACAGAGCCAAGCAGAAACTGAGGACGAATTCCAAAGGCATCACTTGTCCCAGATGATAGAAGAGGGAGGGGCAAACATTAAGTAATTTCATTGTTAAATAATTTAAAACATCATTATTTTCCTAAAATAAATACAGTTTATTTTATGGAGTAGAATGCAAAATGCACAAGAATTTTTAAGGTGAAACAGCGTGGTGAATTGTCTTGACTTCGAGAGCTGTGGGGAATTACACCCATAGTCAAAGCCTGGGGGCCCCCGCTCCCCCTCGCCTGCCTCCGGGAGCACTTTGAGGGAGTCAAAGCACTGACGGAGGTGCCTTGCTCCAAAGCACCGGGTCCTTCCTGGTAATCAGTCTCCCTTGTTCTCTGTGGGGTCCGCATCACCACAGACGGGGGACAGTGTCCATGTGCTCTGTTGGCTCGCTTTCCTTAGCTCCTCGGCGGTGGGAATGGCGGGAGCATCTTAGCTATTGGGGTTCCCAAGGTCCCAAGGGGCCTGGCTCAGATGCTTCCTGGGGAAGTGGCTTCCTGCTATTTGCTGCTGGGGCCACACCACATGGATCTGTGTGGAGCTCCTTTGTGCTGCAAGGTGTGGTCACTCTGGGGCCGGACCTCACTCAGCCTTCTTGTGGCAGTCACAGATGGTGTCCTGCAGAGAAACAGCACCTAGGAGGAAGCTCGGCCCCTCTGCAGAGGTGGTGGAAGCAGCCTTTGCACCTCGTCCTGGCTGTGCTGGCAGGAAGCAGAGCAGACACTGTGGAGGAGGCCCCGAGCTCGGGCAACGCAGGTGGCCCTTGGGGATCAGGTGGCTCCTTCTGCCACTGGTTTCCCAGGCACTTGGGGATCAGGTGGCTCCTTCTGCAGCTTGAAGGTGCAGGCTCAGACGCTCTGGTAGTCATCGTCAACAGCTTATCCTTGACCATTGCCTTCCTCTCTTGTGGCTGTTGTACAGATTGCCACTGCCCAGGGGCCTTACCAGGGAAATGTGTTCTCTCTCAGCCGTGGTGGCTGGAAGTCTGAAATTGAGGTCCCAGCAGAGCCACGCTCCCACTCAAGGCCCTGGGGAAGCGTCCTTTCTTGCCACTTCTAGTGGCTGCTCGCAGTCCTTGTCAGTCCTTGGTTGTGGCAACACAACTCCGATCTCTGCCTCCCCTGTCACATGGCCATCTTCCCTCGGTGTGTGTCTCTGTGTCTCTGTTTTCTCTTCTTACAAAGACACCAGTCAGTCACTGTACACCTGTAATTCACTAATCACAAAGACCCTATTTCCAAATAAGGTCACATTCTGAGGTTCTGGGTAGACCTGAACATTTAAGGGACACTATTCAACTCAGCACACCACCTCTTGTGGGCTTGTCCCCGGGGAATCTGGGAGAGACATAGGCATGATGCCAGCCCTCAGGCCTTTCTGGAGACGAGGCCAACCCCGGAGAACACCAGAAGCCCACTGTGGGCCGGTCCTGCCCGGGGCTCTGCCCCAGATGTGAGACATTCAGTAAGGAGGGGTGCAGCCCTGTCTCTGGGGCTGCTCTTCAGTCTCTTAGGGAGTTAACAGCCCTGCAATCCAAGGTGGCGTGTTTGAAGGAGTGTAACAGGAAGTGCAGCCCAGTCAACGTTTATTGAGCTTCTGCTGTGTGAACAGTGGCGTCTGCTTGGGGAAAGTACCGTGGGAAAGGCAAACTCCTGCCCTGGAGGAGCTGCCCAGAGGATGCCCTCCTGTGGGTGCCCAGGGATGGCTGGGGGCAGCAGGACAGAGTGGCCTCCCACATCCACACAACACACACCTGGTGACCCGCTTGGCTCTTGCCAGGGTCACAGCACGTCCCTGTCTGGTCCTCACTTGACTGGAGGACTCCAGCACCTCTCACCCCATTACCGCCTCCTGTGCTGGTGTAGCCCTCTGGCTCTGTGACTCCACAGTCTCCTCCAGCTTTGGGACTGCTCCTTCTCAGTCTCGATCACCAGCTCCTCCTTCCAGAAGGTTCTGTAAATGTCCATATGGCCAACACTCTCCCCTCCCTCTGCCCACTCTCCCTGAAGGCTTGTGCCCACCCAGGGCTCTTTCCCTGCTAGCTGGTGCAGTGGTGGCCTCTCCTTTGTGTCCACTCAGATCCAGGCCAGCCATCTCATGGCCCACAGGACAGCTCGACTCAGATTTCTCTTGGGCAAGCCAACACAGCCCAAACGGGACTCCCAGCTGTTCTTGTGTGGCCACCCACCCTCTGCCAACACTGCCCCTCCTGCAGCATTCCCCACCTCTGTGGCTAGTCCCACCCAGAAACCTGGGGGTCGTCCCTCAGACCCCTGATGGCTCCTCCCCCACATCCCAGCACAGCCTAGTGTTTTCTCTCCTGAATTTCTCTCACATTCTCTACTTCTCTCCATCCCCTCAGCCCCAGATAATCCCACATGTCCTAACCACTCTTCTGGCCTCTGTCCACTAGGCATCCATTCTTCCATCATCCAACACTAAGATGTACTAAGCACCTGCTGCGTGCCAGGCACTGGTCTAGCCTCTAGGCAATATTTATTCCCTGGAGTTTATATTCTACTGGGGGAGAAAGATGACAAGTTGGAAAGGAAAATATCAGATGGTGACAAGTACCACGCAGGGACCATAAGCTGAGTGGTCTGGGAGACGGTACCAGGTTTACTTTAGGTCCAGGGCTCAGAGGAGGCCTCTATGGAAAGGTTGTATTGAAGCTGTGGTCTGAATGGCAAGAAGGAGCCAGCCATGCTAACTACGATCAGGGGAAGAACATTCGGGCAGAGGGAATAGCAAGAACAGTATTCCCAGCGCCTGTTGGGGGCACTGAAGAGTCCACCATGGCCAGAAGAGAATAAGGGGAGTTGAAGGGGAAGGAGCAGGGACCAGGTCACAGGGGCCATCACCCACAGCAGGGAGCTGGGATTTCATCCTTAGGTCAGTGGCAGCCATGGGAGATGAGTTGCCATGCTCAGGTGTGTGTTTAAGCAGGTGAGTTGACATGCCCAGGTATATGTTCAAGCAGGTGAGTTGACATGTCCAAGTGTGTGTTTAAGCAGGTAAGTTGACACGCCCAGGTGTATATTTAAGCAGGTGAATTGACATGCTCAGGTGTGTGTTTAAGCAGGTGAGTTGACATGTCCAGGTGTGTGTTTAAGCAGGTAAGTTGACACGCCCAGGTGTATATTTAAGCAGGTGAATTGACATGCTCAGGTGTGTGTTTAAGCAGGTGAGTTGACATGCCCAGGTATGTGTGTAGACAGGTGAGTCAACATGCTAAGGTGTATGTTTTCAAGAACACCCAGCTGCAGTGTGGAAAATGAGTTGTGTCTCCACTTGCATGGAGACTACTGCAGAGGCTCTTGCGTCAGTTTAGGCAGGACATGATAGTGGCTGTGACGAGGCTGCTAGCAGTGAATCCTGCAGGACGTGGTGGGCACGGGGGTGTAAAGTCGAGGTCCGCTGACACTTGGAATATGGAGAATGAGGAGAGGACAATGACTGGTAACCCCTGGATGTGAGGCTGGCACAACTGGAGGGATAGCGGGCCACTTCCCGAGATGGAGAAGTTTGAAACAGCAAGTCTGGGGAGAGAGAAGGATCTGGAGTTAGGTTTTAGCCGCCTTACTGTTGATAGCCTTACTAGAGACACCAGGTTCGCTGTCGGGTAAGAAAGTCTGGAGGCCCAGGAGAGACCAGAATGAGAGGACAGGTAGGAGTCACCAGCTCATAGATGGATTTAAAGCTGTGGGTACAAATGCGATCGCTCCATGGAAGAGTGTAGACAAGGGAGAGTAGGGGCCACAGGCCCACCACGACCTACCCCGATGTTGGGGTCTCCCAGAAGAGGAGCTGCAAGAGAAGCTGAGGAGGGGCAGCTGGGAGACGGAAGGAAAAGCAGGAGGACATGACCCCATGGAGGCTGAGGGAAGAGGTCATTTCAAGAAAAAGGACGAGTCAGTCACGTAAAGCGCCAAGCAGAGAATGGAGAAGAGCGTCCCACGCGGGGAACCACAGTAGGACAGTAGGAGGCAAGAGGGCGCTCCGTGTGTCTGAAGAACTCAGAGAGGTGGCAAAAAATCCAGATAAGATGGTGCCAAGCCTGTCTGTGTGCTCAGAGCCACAGCTGTCCACAGTCTATGGCAGGACAGAAGAGGGCTGGGACCTCCCAGACTCTGAGCGGGCCCAGGAGACCTTGTGCCTCCCTCTGCCCCGTCCCCTCCCGGTGTGGCAGGAGGAAATGCCCACCACTGCCGTTCCTGCCTCACACCCCTGACGTCGGTCTCACCGACCGTGTGATAGGTCTGTGGGCTCAGGAAGGTGACCTCTCTCCCCTGGGCTCATGGAGAGATCCCACATCTGCTCTCCCAGAGACAGACTCCCTCTTCAGGGACAAGAGCTGGCAGTGTGCCCCAAAGCAGGAATAAACTGTGATTCATCCCCAAATAGTGTGCTGATGTCAGACCCAATGGAGTTGGCTCTAGGTCCTGACTGCTGGTTGTCACTGGGAGGCAGGAATCGTGCAGATGGGCCTGGCGGGCCTGCGTGGACAATTACATCCCAGGCCCTAAATCAGCCACTTCG
>VSMD01138395.1:0-34609 GCA_008750895.1 Mirza zaza | reverse complement strand
ATCTTTGAGCCTAAATTTCTTTATTTGAAATAAAGATATCACCTAGTAACTGAACATAGTACCAAATTTATTTTATAAATCAGTAATTTTGGTTGTAAACAAGAAGCAATTTATGAATACTTTCTACAAATAAATCAGTCTTTACTAAAATAAGGACAAATCACAGCTTTGTTCAGTTTTCCCATCTGTGTAATAGGGATAATAATCCCTGACGGGCCTATGCAATAGAATCGTTGTGAGGACAAGGCCTGCTGATGTTAAGAAAGAGTACTTTGAACATTGCAAGCACTATGCAAGCTTTATATAGCCCCAGTAACATTTTATGTGCCTATTTAGAGCTGACTGAAGAAGGTCCTTATCTTTTGCAGACTTCTATGTCCAAATCCTAAATGTTAAAGCTCTTTAGAACTTAGCCTTGGGTGCTCTTCTCTTCTGATTACGCTCTCATTTTAGGGAAGCTGCCTAATTCAATCTTGTGGCTAAAACGTACCAAATATTTTTCTCTGGCCTAGAACTCTTTGTGCTCCTGACCTATACATCCAACAAGCTCCTTCACATTTCCACTTCATGATTTTGAAGGCATCTCTGACCTAATATGTCCAAAGCTGAACTCTTACTCTTTTCCCTGAAAAAATGTACTCTTCGTCAAGGAAAGGGTACCTCTATTCATACAGTTAATCTTGCCAAAAACTTGGGAATCACCCCAACCCATCCCTCCCTCCCCCTCAACACCACATCTAATCCATCACCAAGTCTATTTATTCTGCCTCCCAAATATATTTCTAATCTATTCACCTCTCTCCATTCCCACTGCTGCTCCCTAGATCTAGGATATCCCCTCTGTCTCGTGGACTAATGAAAGATCTCCATTTAGTTAGTCTCCTCACTTCCTCTATTCCCTGATACACCTGTCCTTACAATCTCACCTTCAGACAGCAGACGCTGGGATCTCTTTGAAAGGCCATTGTCATCGCCATCAGCAATCATCATGATCATCTAACATTTATTCACCACTTGCTGTAGGACAGACACTTTACTAAGAACTACACATCTATCAACTTATGGAACATCAATTTTTGAAGCATTATCATCTTGCTTTTTTGAGATGAAATGAAAGCACACAGAGTGTTACTTGTCCAACGTCAGACAGCTTGTGAGGGGTAGAGCTGGCATTCAAACCCAGGCCATCCGACAGAGTCGGTGGTATATTCTACTGCCCCTAACATGCTCCTGAACATATCACTCCCTACATTAAGACCCGTGATAGCTTCCCTTTGCTTCTAGCACCCAAAGACTGTCTTTACTAGGAATCTCAGGGGTTTGCACAACCTGGACTTAGCTTTCTTCTCTGGCTTTACCTTGAGACTTTCTCCTCTTTACACAGTGTGAGCCAGCCATGTCGGCTTCATTCATTTCCATAAACGTGTCGTGTGTCTGTTTCCTTCAGGGCCTTTGAACATGCCATTCTCTCAGCCTGAATCTCATCACTTTGGAGAAGCTTTTTCTGACCCTACAAATCTAAACTAGGCTTTCTTCTTGTTGCGTCTACTATATGTTGTCTTTTCTTTGATAGAACTCAACATAGTGTCTATGTATGTATTTGTGCAATCATTTGTTTCATATCTGGCTTTAGGAGGTCAGGGGCCAAGTTTGCCTTGTTCACCACCATCTAGGCAACATCTAATAAAACAGGTGCTTTTATGAATATAATTATCTTAACAGAAAACAATACTATGAGAACTGAAAGGTGAAAACAGGTTGCCAATATATTGGGAAGTCAGGAGATAAGAAAGGCAATGGATGCTTAGAGAGTTGAAAGTGAAAAGAGGTTAAATTTACAAGAGAATCAGTTGAGTTGGTATAGAGAAAAGACAAGACAGAATTTGATACTGATGTCAGTAGGGGGCCTAGGAAAAGGGACTGACATGAGCTATTTCTAGACAAATGGACCCAGGAGGAATAGAGCAGCCTAGTACGGAACCTAGAGGTTGTACTTAGATAATAAAACAGAAATAACAGCATTTCCCATGGGAGGGAATAGTGAAAGAAAGAACTCCCATATTCAGGAGGGAGTGAGTCTGAAACAACATATACAGAAAAAAAAAAACTAAATTCATTTTCCATACTGTTCAAGGCAGGACTCTTTGCTGCACCCAACCTGTCATTAGCCAACATCAGCATCCGCCTTCTCATCTGGCTGAGTGCTTGTGTGGCTGAAGGTTTTGTCCAGAGAGGGGAAGGAATTTCCAAAGTTCCTACCTAAACACTGCCTTGTGCAGCTGCATCGGACCACAGTGGCTGTATCCAGGGCGTTACCTCTGATAACCTTGTAAGGTATCTTAGACAACCCACAAAGAATTAAGACCACGGAGTTCAAAATTCTTCATAAATGTAGGAAAACAGTATGAAGATTTCTCAGAATACTAAGGACAGAACCACCCTATGATCCAGCAATCCCACTTCTGGGTATTTATCCAAATGAAAGGAAATCAGTGTATCAGAGAGATACCTGCACCACCATGTTTACTGCAGCACTATTCACAATAGCCAAGAGATGGAATCAACCTAAGTGTCTGCCAAAGGATAAATGATTTTTTCTTGTTAATTTTTTTAAGTTCTAGATTGATTCTTGTTATTAGGCCTTTATCAGAGGTGTAGAGAGCAAATATTTTCTCCCACTCTGTGGGTTGTCTATTTGCTTTACTGATGGTTTCCTTGGCTGTGCAGAAACTTTTTAATTTGATCAGATCCCATTTGTTTATTTCTGATGCTGCAGTGATTGCCTTGGGGGTCTTCCTCAAAAATTCTTTGCCTAGGCCAATGTCTAATAGAGTTTTCCCGACATCTTCTTCTAGGATTCTTAAGGTTTCATGTCTTAGGTTTAAGACTGTTATCCATCTTGAGTGAATTTTCAAACAATCCCATCAAGAAATGGGCGACGGAAATGAAAAGAAACTTCTCCAAAGAAGACAGAATAACGGTATGCAAACATATAAAGAAATGCTCAACTTCTCTAATTATTAGAGAAATGAAAATCAAAACCACAATGAGATACCACCTAACCCCAGTAAGAATGGCCTATATCAAGAAATCCCAAAACAACAAATGCTGGCGAGAATGTGGAGAGACAGGAACACTCCTACACTGCTGGTGGGACTGCAAATTAGTGCAACCTTTGTGGAAAAGAATATGCAGATACCTCAAACAGCTAGAAATAGAAATACCATTTGACCCTGCAATAGCATTGTTAGGCATCTACCCAAAAGAGCATAAGACATTCTATTATAAAGACATCTGCACCCGAATGTTTATAGCAGCACAATTCACTATTGCATGGTCATGGAAACAACCCAAGTGCCCATCAATTCATGAGTGGATAATTAAAATGTGGTATATGCTAACAATGGAATATTACTCAATCCTAAGAAATGACAGTGAGCTAGCACCATTTATGCTATCCTGGATTAAGCTTAAGCCCATTACCCAAAGTGAGCCGACATAAGACATGGAAAATGGTCTTCACATCTACTCGCCATCAAATTGGTACTGACTGATTTAAACTTTGGCTTTCAAATGGTGGCAATGCTCACCAGAGATTCGGTGTGTGTGTAGGGGGACCCAACCTTAGGGATGGGATGAGCATTTTGGAGGGGGAGGGCATAAATCTAACCCTTCTTAGGGAGAGGCAAAGATATACAATGTAACCAAAATGCTAAAAAAAAAAAAAAAAAAAACAACTTTTTAACAGGCAGGCAGGTGTGGGGAGGAGGAAAGGGGTGTATGCTTCCATAATGTGTGTGATGCACACCACCAGGGGATTGGACATATCAGGGGGAGGGAGGGGGCAAGGGCAATATTTGTAACCCTAACAATATTTGTACTTCCATAATATGATAAAATAAAAGAAAAAAAAAGGATAAATGAATAAAGAAAATGAGGTATATATACACAATTGAAGACTATTCAGCCATAAAAATCAATAAAATCCTGTTATTTGCAGCAATATGTACAGATCTGGAGGTCGTTATATTAAGTGAAATAAGCCAAGCATTGAAAGACAAGTATCATATGTTCTTACTCATATATGGGAGCTAAAAAAGTTGATCTCATAGAGGTAGAGAGTGTTTACCAGAGGTTGTGAAGGGTGAGGGAGGCAGGGATGAAGAGAGGTTGTTTAATGAGTACAAATACATAGTCAGATAGAAGAAATAGGCTCTAATGTTCAATAGCATAGTAGTATAGCTAAAATTAACAATGATCTATGATGTATTTCAAAATAGCTAGAAAAAAAGGGTTGAAATGTTCCCAACACAAACAAATGATACATGGATATCCTAAATAGTCTGATTTGATCACTGCACATTGTATGCATGTATAAAAATATCACATGCCCCCATAAATATGTACAATTATTATTGCGTATCGATAAAAAAGGTCAACCAAAACACTGTGGAATAACATGCTGCTGCTCTTACTGGTTCCTTTAGAAATTCCTGGAATTCTCTCAGTGATTGAGCAGTGAAGTGGCAATTGTCTTTGTCATGCAGAACAACATGTGGCTTTCATGAAGTAGATTTGCAGGAACCTCTGATGGAAAAGGAAAGGTCTGCTTCTACTTCTTCAGTCAGAGGCATATTTACACACATCTGCTGGCCACTCACGGGGTACCCAACTTGGATTCCTGACTGGTACAACAGCCTTCCAATATTTTGGTTATACTGGAAGCTTGAGAACAATGTCATTCACTACAGAAATCACAAGGAAAACAGAGTCAGTGAAAAAAGAGACCTAGATTTTAGCTCTGCTATGAGGACACCATGAAAACTCTATAGTCTGCAACAGTAATTTGTAAATAGAGAATAGCAGCAATGGCAATAATAATATCATCAATATCTCCTTATGTTTACCTGATATATTATAATTTCCAAAGTCCATCCTTTTGTTAGATTGGCTGTGGGGTGTTTCAAAGCTCCTTTCTATGGGATGGACTGTGCTTCCTGTGGGACCCCGTGTGGTCCACAGAGCTCCTGACATCAAAGCCATAATATAGCCAGGAAAAGTGGAGGCTCAGCTAGACTGACTTGTCCAAGATCACATCATTGCCGCTGAGGAAGACTCGCACCACACTGCTCTTGTGGAGCTCACCCAAGCCTGACGCTGATTTCTCCTACAGTATGGAGATGCCCTCTCTCTTGTTGGAGTCTGAGCTCCTTGAGGGAAGCCATGGGCACCCTCAGTGTTCGCCGCCTGTGATGAATACAAAGTCTAGTACGTAATGAGCACTCATTTTGTGAAATAAAGGAACAAAGCCACCAATAAATGCCAGACCTTGAATCCGAGTCCAAATGTCTCTCTATAAGAGAACGCTCTCTCTCTCTCTCTCTCTCTCTCAACCATTTTACTCGATTATAAAGCCAGATAGTGGGAAGCTCTTTTATTTCTTTTTTTTTTTTTTCATTTTCTTTAAAATAGGGCTTTGCAATTGCTGGTATTCCACCTTGACAATATTAAAAAGCAGGGCATTGTTTTGTGGAGAGAGAAACCACTGCTACCTGTGATCTGTGTTAAAACTACTTATTCCACCATGTTGCTCTCCACTGCCAACAACGAAAAAAAAGTGGTAAGAGAGTATGGAATGCAGAGAATTAAAATAAACTTTTATCTATTTTTATTGTGAACATTTCATTATATTGAGAACTTTAACCACCTCTTTCAAAGTCAACTGGATTCTGAGAAAAAGGGAAGAGTTTAAAGTTTGCGCTAATTAAGTAAACCCCACCCTCACTCAGGGAGTGTGTAGGTTTCCACCCCCACCTCCCAGTCTCCCCCTTCCAAGAAAAGGGGTGTGGGCTGGGCATTTGCACAAGTTTGTCTTCCTCCTCTCTGTCTGCTGTGACATTTGCATAGGTTCCTTTGCGAGGATGTACATGTTCACTGGTGGAAGGAGTTTGGAGAAAAGCAGGCCCGGATGGAAAGGTGCAGGGAGAAGAGGGTGCAGGGGAAGGATGGACAGCCCCGGGTGGCCCCAGGAGAGCACGCCCCTGGGGACTGAAGTGGAAAGCCTTCCCGCGGCTCAGCGTGTCACATTCAGCTGAGTGAAAGGGTGGCTCCCGCAACCCCTGCCTGTCAATTGTGCTTGTCTCCAGTCCATGGAATTTTCATTATTCATTATTCGCTGGGCATGGGCAGCGCAGTAGCACCAGCTTCTGTCTAATCCCCACCTGATAATGTATTTCTGATAAGCGTGACGGAGCCCAGTGCTCCTGACAGGATTCACATTTCCAGCCGGATAAAGTGCCATTTACATGAAGCAGGCACTGTGCATTCAGATCAGGGTGATAAGGGCGCACGGCTCAGGCTGTGCTGCTCTGGGACTGTGGGGACTGTGGATTGGAGTCTGGGGACTTCTCCTGCTCTGTCATTCCCCCACCCCACCCAGGCAGCTGCTTGGACGCTGGGGCACTGGCTCCAGGGGACTGATGGGACTGGCTGCTGTCGGCTCTGCCCAGACTTTGACTCAGTGCCTTCACCCCAGACCCCCAGCAGGTGAAGCCGCCCAGACCACAGATGCCCTAACCAGAGGGACACATCCTTGTGCCCTAAACCAGAGGGACACATCCTTGTGCCCTAAACCAGAGGGACACATCCTTGTGCCCTAAACCAGAGGGACACATCCTTGTGCCCTAAACCAGAGGGAGGGAAGGGCTCACCATTGTGCCTTTCTTGAAGTCAGACCTACCCAAAGAAATTACAAACCCTTTACTCCCAACTCGCAGTGTTGCATATGCATATATTTTATTGCTCAAGAAAGTTATTTACATGACTTTCTCACCAAATACTACAAGATGTGTCAGGCCAGAAGCCTCTCGAGGTCTCTGGTTCCATCCCCATGTCCTTAAAGCCAAAGAGAATGTGTCTGTGAATTCGTCCTCATCTTTTGTGAAAGAGACAGGATTAGCACCAACCAAGGGGATCCAATCGATTCAGATTATTTGAGGGTGTTCCATGCTCTTTGGGGCGAAGGCCAATTCTACTCTTCTAACTTATACATAGCCTGAAAGTGACCGCTTCTCAGGGCATGTGCAATTGTCAGCTCAACAAAAAAAGCACATGCTTATGATGCCAATGTCATCTCCCAGATATTTCTCAACTCTGCCCCCATCTCTCCCGCAGATCTCCCACCCTGGGTCAGGTCTGCACTGCCTCCTGCCTAGTTCACACTGACATCTTCCCATCTAAATCTCCTGGCCTCAGACGGGAAAGACCTCTGCCTCCTGCTACCTCTGCAGCATCCAGGTGCTGGGGGCCTGGCTGCATCCTCAGCTGTGTCAAGCCTGCAGGGGATCCTACTTTCTTGGGTAAAGACCCTACTGCACCAAGCCAGCCCCGGCCCTCAGCTGAAACAAATCACTCATGCCTCATCTTCCAACTCTGGCTAATCTCTCTCTCTCTCTCTCTCTCTCTCTCTCTCTCTCTCTCTCTCTCTCTCTTTCTCACTTTGGCCCTAACAATAACACTTCATCTGAAATGCCCATACCTCCACTGTGCTATGTTTGTCACACCATTGTTTGTGCCTCCCAAATTCCTCATGTCTCCAGTCAAACTCCTTCTTAACATGGAAGCCACAGTCAAATGAGTGTCCCATCCCCACACTACCATAATATGCTGAGCATGTTTCAGCATGGCACTTGCATTTTATTCTAATGCTCTCTTTAAGAATCTGTTTCTGATAGAAGAAATGAATTCTGTGTACTCCTAACATCTGCAGGGCCCAGGGCAAGAGTTCAAATGGAGGCCCAGCTGCCAGGCCTAAAGATTTAGAAGTTATAAATCAAGCCATCAAATTGTTAATTAAAATATATCTTATGTTCTTACCTTGATAAATATTCTTTCATAATGACTTATAAGGCCAGGTTCAGATTTAGAATCTTGGATTCCTCAGGGTTCTTCACAGGAATATGCTAGTACCAGGTGGCTCTCCTGCTGCCCGGGATCTTCCCTAGTGTCCCCTGATTCTGGATCCATCCTACTCTGGGAAGGGCCTATTGGGCATGTACAGACAACACAGGCCACACATCCAGGCTCTGCCCAGAACCCCTGAAAATAACCACCCTTGAGCCTAGAAGTGCACATGGTTGGTCTCAGATGGACAGCCTTGGGAAGGAGGCTTGGCAAACTACGGAAGGGGGCTTGGAATGGCTCTGCCCGGGAACTGGTTGATCTCAGTACCCAGAGCATTTTACAAAGGGGAGGCCCACAGGCTTCAAGTGGTTGTATCCCTTGGATCTATATATTCTTCCTTTGAAGGGAAGAGACACGACCAGAGCAGGCCAGAGTGGAGTTCCAGAGTGGGCATCACTGTTGCCTAGGCCAGGGCAATGCCCTACTTAACTGTAGCCAACTGCTAGCACCCAAAACGAGCTCAATAGCTGTCAAATGAATGACCAAATGAAAGAGTGAATAAAACATTACTTAAAAGCACATATGAAGTTGTACCATGCAGGACACAAATGGGTAAAGTGAAGCCTAACTGTTCCATTTAAGCACAAGTAAGAATGGGTTTCTGAGTTTGGAAAAGAATATGCATTTCAACATTATCACAAACTTTACCTGTTTGGTCAGAGAGATAAATCTTCTCTTCAGTTAGTGAGGTGGTTCATTTCTGCTTTAAGGTGCTATAGGACACAGTAGGAGGAACGCAGACCATAAAGTCAGGCTTACTCTCTGTGGGCTTTCGTTTCTCCATCTGTGGTGGGAATGATAATACTGCGATATGTTGAAAACCTAAGTCAAGCATCTTGCACTGGGCCTGGCAAGTAAATGTTGTTTTCCTTTTCCTATTCTTCTGAAGCTCAGAGAACAATTTTGTGAGTTGCTGGCTGTAGGACTAACAGAGTAGGCACTGCAGTGTTTGTTGAACTTCAGTAACTAGAGAATAAAGAAAGGATAGGAGGGCTATGGTTCAGCAACATGGTACTCTCAGGTAACACAGACTTACTTCCCTCTTCTGCAAACAGAAGTGTCATATAAAATATAATAAAGTGCGACAAAAATAATTAAACATATACCTGATTTCAAAGGCGAAAATAAAGAGTTCCCTAGTGCCAGGTAAACAGAACAAACGGAAACTGAAAACCAGAGCACGCCGTTGAGCTGATACAGCAGGCACCAGGAGGGCGTGAGCCCTGGATGTGGGCCCTGGAACTGGAAGATCAAGTACAGAAACAGATGCGACTGTGGCCACACAAAACGGAAAGCCAGACTGAGAGCCTCCCACGAAGCCAGGACTCCCAGACGTCTGTCAGTATGACGGGGAGCATTGGAGGAAATTGAAAAACTCTATTCACCAACTCAAGGAAGCAGAGAATCTGTCTGCCCTGGACTCTGAGTCAAAGTGGCTGATAAATCACATCCTTAAAATCATACGCCACATGTAGATGCAGCATCTGAAATCAAAGAGTGCTAAAATCTCCCATGAACTCTGGTCTAGGAACTTTGGAATACCTGAGGCTTCCATAAAACAAATGCACAGTATGTCCTTAAGGAATAGGTATGTCCCAGGGCACATGAGTGGGACTCCCCCAGGAAACAAAGAAACAGTGGACAGATAGCCCCACTGAGATGAGCCTCTCACAGAAAATGTGTGAGGAAGCCAGCCACTGCGGTGTGGGCCAGGGCACGAAACAGACAAAGCACTGGCACCCCCAAATCAGAGCTGGAAGAGACACACTTAGTCTCTTACTATGTTTAAAGTAATTAAAACAACAAAAGAAGAAATAGAAAGGCTAGGAGGCTATTCGAAAAGTAATAGCTTGGTTTAAAAAAAAAAAAAAACAAGAACAAAGGCAAAGTGGTTAATAAATGCTGGACGCTATAGTATTTTATATGTATTATAATAGCTCCTCTAATACTTTTAATCTTTGCAATGATCCTTTGGGGTAGAAGAGATCGTTATCTAAATTTTAGAGATGAGACTGGGGTGCAGAGAGCTTAAATAATAAGCTCAAGAGCATACAGCTCTTAAGCATTGAAACTAGAATTTGCACCCAGGCTGTCTTGCTCTGGGAAATACTCCTTTAATTACTAATGGCATCTATGGAATTTCAGGTAATGAAAAGATAGTCATAAAAATTAAAAGTCAATGGTAAAGCAGAAACTTAGATACAGTTGAAGAGAACAATAGGGAAATGAAAAATACATTTGAGGAATTTGTAAATTAGAACATGGAGCGGTGAAGGTATAGAAAATACAGATAAAGGGTAGAGGATACGAAAGACATGAAGAGGAAAATGCAAAGGCACGACTTATCACTAACAGGAATTTCACAAGTAAAGCATGAAACCTTATGTTTTACTTATGAAGGATACTCAATCCTAAGCAGAAAAAATAAAAACAAATCCAATCCAAACATGAATGTATAGTGAAACTGTCGTACACTAAAGACATATAGTTTACCTTACCTTAAAAGTAATATAAATACATAAAAATATAGAGGAATATATATGGAAACATAAGTCAAAAGGCAAACCATAAACTTGGAAAAGATAGTAGTACATAGAATACATAAAAAAAACCCTCACAAGTCAATAAAACACAGGGAAACATCGTAACTGGAAAAAACATGCATAAAGCTTATGAACAGGCAGAAGAATAAATTGGATGGGCAATAAACACTGAAAAGATGTTCAGCCTCACAAGAAGCAAAGGAATTTGAATTAAATCCTTTATGCTAAGGATTTAAGAGGGAAAGAAGGGAGAGGAGAGGAGAACAAAAGAGCAGAAAGAAGGTGAGGGGTGGAAGCCTGACAATACCAGTTGTCAGAAGGGTTATGGAGAAAGAGGAAATCCTACATGCTCCTGTTGAAAGAGTTACTTGGTTTAAAAAAAAAAGTGACTTTAGAGACTAATTTAACATTACCTAGTAAAACTGAAGATTCTTCTGCAATCCAGCAACTCTACTTCCTGGTATATGCCTTAGAGAATTCATCACATATATGCAGTGATATCCCACACGTGAGCATCACATGTACAATAGCTATACAAAGATGTCATTGCTATATTCTAAGAGTAAAAAATGGAAGCTACAAATAAGTTTTGTATATTCATACAATACAATACTTTATAGGACTTGAAATGAAAGAACCAAATTTAACCTATCAACCTGGCTAAATCATGGAAATACAATGAATGAAAAAAAGATGATATGCACAGTGTTATGTCAACCAAATATGACATATTTAGGGCCCCAAAATGTATAGAATTGTATAGAAAATGTTTTTATTAAAACATGGATGAAAATGACATATTCACTTGAGACATAATCTCTGGACAGGATGGAAGAACAGGGTGGAGGAATAGGGTATGGAAAGAGCTTCATGGGTAACTATTCATATATATTTAATATATATTCATTTCAATATATAAAATATAAATATATATACCAACATATATAATATGTTATGTATGCAAAGATCTGAGGTATAAAATACAAAAAATGGTAACATTTCAAATATCTGCTCAATGAGTACATGAGTGTTGGTTATCACATATTTCTTACATTTTATTTTTTCATATCTTTTAAATAGTCTAGAATGTTTAAGATTTAGTGATGTTTAATTTTGGATATTTATATTGGAGGACATCTCCAAATAAATGGAAATTCTGGGCATTTTTGTTAGTGTTTATTGGATCAGCTTTATTAAGATATTTCAAATACCCTATAAGTCACCTATTTAAAGTGTACATTACAATGTTTCTTAGTATATTCATAAAATTGTACAATGATCACCACAATGAATTTTAGAACATTTCCACCTTCCCCAAATGAAACCCCATGCCATTGAGTAGTCACTTCCCATTAGCCCCAAGTTCTTGCACTCCCACTCCCTGCCCTAGTAAACCATTTAGCTGTCTGTATCTATGGATTTGGAAACTCTGGGTACTTCATATTTATATTTAATATAAATGAAATCATATGATATGTGTTTTTCTGTGAATGACCTCTTTCACTTAGCACACTGCTTGCAAGGTTCATCCACAGTCCAGTTCTATGAGGTAGGGGCCATTATTATTTCTATCTACAGAAGAGAAAATTTGGTCTGAGCTCATATTTAGCTATAAAGTGGCATAGTACTGACTTAACTCAGGTCTGCTTGAGTTTTAAGCTGATACTCGTAAACTTCACACAATACAGATAGCCCTCTGTATCCGTGGGTTCCACATCCATGGATTCAACCGTGGATAAAAAATATTGTTAAATAATTGCATCTGTACTGAACACAATAGACTTAATTTTTGTCATTATTCCATAAACAATGCCATTTGAGAATTATTTACACAAAATTTACATTGTATATTAGGTATTATAAGTAATCTAGAGATGATTTAAATTATGTGGGAGAGTGTGCATAGGTTATATGCAGATTTTGGTAATAAGGGAGCTCCTGGAACCAACCCCTTGCACATACTGAGAGACAACTGTACTTCATTTATTTGTATGAACTAAATAATATTCAATTGTATTCCTAAAACAACATTATTTATCCATTCATAAATTGATGGCCATTTACGTTTACTCCACTTTTTGGCTATCACAACTAATGCTGCTGTGGACATTTGTGTGCAAGTTTTTGTGTGGATATGTTTTCATTTCTCTTGAATATAACCTTAGAAATAGAACTAGTAAGTCAGTGATATCTTTATGTTTAATCTTTTGAGGAACTTCCAGATTGTTTTTGAAAGTGGTTAAATAACTGTGCACTACCACCAGCAGTATATGAGGGTTCCAATTTTTCACATCGTCACTAACACTCACTGTTTTCCATTTTTTATCATAGCCATGGTAGTAGGTGTGAAGTCATACCTTACCCTTATTTTAATTTGCATTTTATGGCCAGGGTGAGGATCTTTTCATGTGCTTATTTGCCATTTGTATATCTTCCTTTGGAGAAATAGCTGTTCAAATCCTTTGCCCATTTATAAATTGGGTTACATGTCTGATTATTATTGAGGTACAATGATTATTTATATAGTCTGGATAAAAGTCTCTTAACAGATATATGATTTAGAAATACTTTCTTCCATTCTGTTGGTTTTCTATTCATTTTCTTGAGGGTGTCATTTGAAGAACAAAAGCTTATAAATTTGATAAAATATAATTTTTTCCATTTGTCACTTGTGTTTTTGATATCATGTATAAGAAGGTTTTGCCTACTCAATGTCATAAAGATTTATTCCTATATTGTCTTACCACAATTTTCTAATTTTAGCTCTTACATACAGGTCTGTGCGCCATTTTGGATTAATCCTTGTGTATGGTGAGAAAGGGCTCTAATTTCATTTGTGCATGTGCATATCCAGATGGCCCTGCCTCCTCATTTTTTATAAAGACTATTTTTTCTTCATTAAATTGTCTTGGCAATATTGTCAAAAATCAATTAATTCTAAAAGTATTTATTCCTGAACTCTCAATTCTATTCTATTGATCTGCAAGCATACCTCAGAGATACTGTAAGTTGGGTTCCAGACCACCTCAATTAAGTGAATATCACACTCAAGAGAGTTGTACAATTTTTTTTGTTTTCCAGTGAAAAAAAAAGTTATATTTATACTATACTATAGTCTATTAAGGGTTCATAGCATTATGTCTAAAACATAATACACATAATTTAAAAATACTTTTTGGTTAAAAAATGCTAATGATCACATGCCTTCAGAAATCATAATCTTGTTGCTAGCAGAGGGTCTTTCCTCAATGTTGATGGCTGCTGACTGATCAGGGTGGTGGTTATTGAAGGTTGGGGTGGCTGCAGCAACTTCTTTTTAAGAGATAGGGTCTCATTCTGTTACACAGGCTGGAGTGCAATAGCACAATCGTAGCTCATTGCAGCCTTGAATTCCTGGGCTCAAGCAATCCTCCTGCTTCTGCCTTCTAAAATGGTAGGACTATGGGCCACAGCACCTGGCCTGTGGCAATTTCTTAAAACAACAATAGTAAATTTTGCCGTGTTGACTGACTCTTCCTTTCACAAAAGATTTTTCTGTAGCATATGATTGCTGTTTGGTAGCATTTTACCCACAGTAGAACTTCTTCCAAAATTGAGATAATCCACTCAAACCCTGCCACTGCTTTATTAACTAGGTTGATGTAATATTCTAATCTAAATCCTTTGTTTTCCTTTCAAAAATGTTCATAGCATCTTCACCAGGAATATATTCCATTTTGAGAAACCACTTTCTTTGCTCATCCATAAGAAGAATCAACTCCTCATCTGTTAAAGTTTTATCATGAGATTGCTACAATTCAGTCACATATTTAGGCTCCACATCTAATTCTAGTTTTCTTGCTATTTTACTATATCTGTAGTTTCTTCCTACACTAAAGTCTTAAACCCCTGAAAGAGTTGGAATCAACTTTGTCTGAACTCCTGTTAATGTTGATACTTTAGCTTCCTCCCACAAATCACTAATGGTATCTAGAATGGCGAATCACTTCCCAATTTACTTTGGCCAATCCATCAGAGGAATAACTAGCTATGGCAGCTATAGCCTTATGAAATACATTTCTTAAATAATAAGACTTGAAAGTTGAAATTATTCCTTCATCAGTGGGTAGCAGAATGAATGTTGTGCTAGCAGGCATGAAAACATTAATCTTCTTGCATATCTCCATCAGAGCTATTGGGTGACCAGGTGCATTGTCAGTGAGCAGTAATATTTTGATAGGAATGTTTGTTCTGAGCAGTAGGTCTTGACACTGGGCTTAAAATATTCAGTAAACCATGTTGTAAACAGATGTGCTGTCTTCCAAGCTTTGTTGTTTCATTTATAGAGTAGAGGCAGGGTAGATTTAGCATAATTCTTGAGGACCTTAGGATTTTCAGAATGGTAAATGAGGACTTGATTCAACATAAAGTCACCAGCTGCATTAGTCCCTAACAAGAGATTCAGTCCAGCTTTTGAAGCTTTGAAGCCACCTCTCTCTAGCTATGAAAGCCATAGATGGCATCGTCTTCTAATAGAAAGCTTTTTTTTTTTATCAACATTGAAAATCTGTTGTTTAGTTTAGCCAGCTTCATCAATTATTTTAGCTAGATCTTCTGGATACCTTTCTGCAGCTTCTGTGTTAGCACTTGCTGCTTCACCTTGCACCTTTATATTATGAAGATGGCTTCTTTCCTGAAGCCTCATGAACCAACCTCCACTAGCTTCAAACATTTCTTCTGCAGCTTCCTCACCTCTATCAGCCCGTTCATAAACTTGAGGACAGTTAGGGTCTTAGGGAGAGGGAGAGAGATGAGGAAATGGTGGGTGGGTGGGTAGAGCAGTCAAAACACACAAAATATTTATCAATGAAGTTTGGTATCTTATACGGGTGCAGTTCATGGCACCCTAAAGCAATTATAATAGTAACATCAAAGATCACTGATCATAGATCACTGTAACAGACATAACAGTAATCAAAATGTTTGAAATATTGTGAGAATTACTAAAATGTGGCACAGAAACATGAAGTGTATACATGCTATGGGGAAAATGGCAGCAATAGGCTTGCTCAAGGGAGGGTTGCCACAAACCCTGGATTTGTGAAAAACACAATATCTGCAAATGACAATGAAGTGAAGCTCAATAAAATGAGGTATGCCTGTTTATGTCTATGCTTATGCCAGTATAATTGTGTCTTGACTATTGCAATTTGCTTTAAGTTTTGAAATTGGGAAATATGATTCCTTCAGCTTAGTCACTTGTAAAGATTGTTTTGGCTATTCTGGACTACTTATATTTCCATATGAACATTATCATTATTTGTCAAATTCAGAAAAATCAGCTAGGATTTTGATATGAATTGTGTTGAATCTTGATTAATTTGGGGAATATTGCCTCTTTAGCAATATTAAGTCTTTCATCATATGAACATTGGATGTCTTTCCATTTATTTAGGTCTTAATTTCTTTTCATAATGTATTATAGTTATCAGAGTATAGTTTTATACTTCTTTTGTTATATTTATTCCTAAGCATTTAATTTTTTGATGTTATTGCATATGGAATTGTTTTCTTAATTTTATTTTTGGATTGTTCATTTCTGGTGTATAAAGATACAATTGATTTTTATATATTGATTTATCCTACAATCTTGCTTAACTCTTTTAGTAATTCTAATAGTTTTTAATAGATTACTTAAGATTTTCTATACATAACACCATGTTATTTGCAAAAGATTATTTAATGCTTTTGATTTAATGCTTTTTAATCTAAATACTTTTGATTTTTTGTTTGTTTCTTGTACTAATGTCCCTAGTTAGAACCAATATTACAATACTGATTAGAAGTGCTAAGTGTGAACATACCTTTCACCATGAAAGAATAAGCTATGAAATTTTCTAATATGCCCTTTATCAAGTTGAGAAAGTTCCCTTCTACTCTAACTTCTTGTGTGTTTTTATCATAAAGGACTGTTGGATTTTGCCAAATTTTTTTTATCAATGAAATGATTGTGTGACTTTTATCCATTATTCTATTAATATGGTGAATTACATTAATTGATTTTGAGATGTGAAACAAATCTTAAATGCCTGGAACAAATCATAGTTAGTCATGATGTATATCCTTTTATATATCATTGTATTCGGTTTTCTTGTGTTTTTTTTTTTAATTTTTGAATCTGTATTCATAAGAGATATTGTTCTATAGTTTTATTTCTTGTGATGCCTTTATTTGGTTTTGGTATTAGAGTAATAATTATGATATAGAATTCATTGGAAAGTATTCCCTGGTCTTCTATTTTTTGAAAAATTTATGAAAAATTGGTATTATTTCTTCTTTAAGTGTTTGTTATAATGCAACAGTGAAGCCATCTGGGCCTGGGCTTTTTTCTGTGGATAGTTTTTAGATTACTAATTAAATTTATTTGCTTTTTATAGGGCTATTCAATTTTTTAATTTCTTCTTTGTTCAGTTTTTACAGTGTGTGTCTTTCTAGGAATTTCCCATTTAATCTAAGCTATCTATTTCATGGGAACATGATTATTCACTGTATTCTTCTACAATCCTTTTTATTTTTCTAATGTCAGCAGTGATGTTCTGTCTTTCATTTATGATTTTAGTAATTGGAGTGTTCTTTCTTTTTCTCTTGATCAATCTAGCTAAAAGTTTGTCAGTATTGTTGATCCTTTAAAAGAACTAACCGGTAGTTTTGTTTTAGAAATATTTTTGACACAGACTTCCATTTTATCACTTTTATACCAGAACTGGGAAAGATCCCAAAGGCTCATCTGTGGAGAGAACACTAGGTCTTCCAGAATGAGTATACCAGTTCTCTGTCCTTCTTACTGAACACCAGCATGAGACATATCCAATTCTCAGGATAATCCAATAAGATAATATTAAGTTGTCTGTGTCTTTCCATAATTCTGAGAAACTATCCAATTCACACAAATAAATTGTATTAAATATTACCACTTAAAGAAAGCTCTGAGGTTATACTGTTAAAGTTCTTTTTATAGAGAAGAAACTGAGACCTAGATAATTTTTTGTCACCTTCAGCTTTTTCATTTCTCTGTTTAAAATAAATTCTACATGCTGATGTGTCCCAGGTTTAAGTCTCAGCCTCTTCTCTTGAGCTTTGACTCATGAATTCAAGGAATATTTATTGAGTGCCACTATGTGCCACACAATATTCTAAGTACTTATTAGGACAGATGATGTCCCTGCCCTCTAGGCAATTACATTTTGAACTAAATGAAATTTCCAATTTTGGACCTTCCCTCTTAGATGATCCTAAGGCATTTGAAAACTAATGTTTCCCATGCGCTACTCGTGATTTCTCTCCCTTCAAATCTGTCATCTTCTCCCAATCCTCCCATCACCCCCATGCCAGCCTTCACCACCTCAGTAAATAGCACCAATAATCACCAAATTCAAGCCAAAATCATTCTTGGTTACTCCTTTTGCATCATGATCATTAGAACATCTTGCTTCTTCTGACCCAAACTTATATCTGGAACAAGTCCCCTTCTCTCTACACTCACTAGTGTAAACCATGACCATCTCTGTCCTCTCAACTCTCCTCCCTCCTTCCCTTCTTTCCCACAGTCCACTCTTCACCCTGAACCAGATCATGTCACCCCTACCCACAAAGCGTTGCCATGACTTCCTGTTGTTCTTAAAGCTAAATCTGCAGTCCTGACATGGACTGCTTACTCAGGCCTTGCTTGCCTCTTTGGCTTCACCATGAACTGCCCCTTTATGTTCAGCATGACCTGTGCTCACTAGCCCCCAGGTACTGAATAAACATCTGCTCATGGAGTGAACAGAGAACTGACTCTTAAGGATTTCTTAGAAATGATTTCTAAAACCTTCTTTGTGATCCAGTCACAACATTTTAGTTATCTCCCCATTACAGAGATTTCCTAAACTATATATCCTGAACATAACAACAACAAAAAAAGCAACAACAGAAAATATATACAAATTTAAAATATACTGTACTACAGAAAGTTCACTGGATGATTCTAAATATCAGAAGACGCGGTTTCAATGATAGGTCTATATTCCCACCCTGAATACCAGAATAGTGCATCAAGTAAAAGGCATGTCTGAGATTAAATTGTCTCCTGTTTCCAGAAACATAGCAGAGCAAAAACCCCTCAGTTTCTTCTAGAAATAAAATATGATTCCCATAGGTAGATGGGAAATGGAAGAGAGGGGTCTTTGAAGCAATTTATTGTGTTATTTCCTACCCTCTTTGGAAAGTTAAATGCTTTTTCTGCCTAGCACTTAGACTTGACTTAGAATTAAAGGTGGAAAAATAAGAACCATAACTTCTTTCTTCAGATGATCATAACTGCTTGATAGAAGGTCTTTAACAAGCTCCCACTCTAACAAGCGGCTGTTGTTTTTATGTTTTGGAATGGCTTAATCCTGTACATGATAACATCCTCAGAAAGCAAGTGCATTAAGCTGTGACAGCTTTCCACTGACCTAAGCAATTGCATTAGGAAAACGCCATTAGCAGTTCCCTCTCTTCATCTATTCTCCCCTCCACCTCCCCACTAGTAAAAGCTATGCTCAATACTACTATTAAATTACTCTTAGAAATACGCTCCTCAAAGAAAATCAATGCACATGTGTTTTAGCACTTGTCACAGATAGATCAAACGGCCAATCTAGCATATATTATTCCACCCAAAGGTGTACATTTTAAACTAGCTTCTTTTGGTGACACATTTTATAAGCTCACATCCAAACTAAGAAAAAGAAAAGAAAGTGGGTAAAGATGGGGAGAGAATAAGAATGAATCTCACTGTTACTCCATGCATTTTTTTTAAGTCTATACTTTTGTCTAGTACTTAACGGTGAATACAAAACAACCTAGTGAAATGAGGTAAACGTGCTGGGACATTGTAGTAGGGAGCCAAAGGCCTAAAGCCCGAACTCGCTGTGTTTCAATTTATACTACTCATCCCTTTACTAATGAATTACAATGTGCTCCCCATTCTGACCTTTTCCCCTTGTTTAGTCACTTTCTACCAGACGGTAAGATAGTACAGTTGTTAAGGTACAGGAGCTCAAACTAGGGTCTGACTCAGTAACTCTGTATTTGCGTAAACTCAAGCTGTTCACTTAGTCTGTGTGTCAATCTCTCTACTTAAAAACAGGAATAATAACACAGCTAACTTAGAGAGTTGTTTAAGAGAGTTTAATAAGTAAGGCATTCAAAACAATGCTTTCCCATAATATTCTGAAATTAAAATAATAATAAATAATGCTTGGCATAGCGTAAGCCTTGCTAACTATCAACTATTATTATTTAGTTGCTTACTAAAAAGAAAAATTATCATTCCAGATGAGGAAATTTGATACGGATTATATAAATATTTTCTACTTTCAGCCATAATGGAATAACTGTATTGGAGTAGCCTTACAGCCATAAACAAGAATAAAATATTGAGTACAACTGCTTTCGGGCAATGAAGAACAGGCAGCACAAGACTGTAAGGGCTGAGAAGAGGTAAGCCCCGCAATTTCCTAGGTTTCTATCTGAAGGCAGTTTCCGAACCACATTGGAGAAAGTGGGGGGTCAAAGCAGAGCTCTGTGCTTCTGCTGAGCTGAAGCAGCAGAGATCACATTTCAAAGCAGCTGGAGATTCTGAAATCTACAGAGTAGAAAACTAGAGAGGAGGAAACTGCAAAAAAGAAGCCTCACCAGTCTCTCTGGGAGTTCCCTGCAAGTCCATGGCTGAGGGAGTCCCCCACTGAGCAAAACAACCAGTTTACCAGGTGGCAGCTGCTATGGAATTAAAACCAGAACATAGCTACTACAGGCACTGCTGGGGGAAAGGTAGTGCCTGGAGATTTTGAATTTGTGCCCTGCCAGAATGATTAGATCTACTCCTTAACACACTGTGGTCTAGCTGAGACACCAAAATGGTGGCCTTTAAGAGTAAAAACCACATATAGAGCAAGACTTATGCTAGACCCCCTTTAGTAAGCCTAAAATGAAACCCTGGCAAGATCCAGTGTGGATATAGAGTTTTAGGGCTGTCTTGGCACATTAGATCAATGTGATCAGCCAATAATTGAACTGCCTGCTAAAGCAAGCATCAATAGACATCCAAGAAAGGTAACAGAATCTGGAGACTTTAATATGTATTGTCTGTAATACCAATATTCACCAAAAATCAATAGGCACAAAAAGAAACAGAAAACTGTGATGTAGACTTAAGATTAAAAGCTGCTAACAGAAACTGAACCCAAGATGCCAGATGTTAGACTTAGCAGAACAAATATTTAAAGTAGCTATTATAAATATATTCAAAGAATTAAATAAAAATGTGTACACAAAATTATAGGAAAATATGATCTAAATGAATGAACATAGATAATCTCAACATAGAAATGGAAACTATAAAAAAAAGAACCAAATGGAATTCTAGAATTGAAAAGTACATCACTGAAATAAAAAACTCATTGGATGGACTCATTAGCATATTCAAGATGGCATAAAAAAGTCAGTGATTTTGAAGTCAAATAAATAGAAATTATCTAATTTTAAGAACAGAAAGAAAAAAAGATTTACAATTTAAATAGAGCCTCAGGGACATACAGAACACTATCAGATAAACTAATTTTTGTGCAATTGGTGCCTAAGGAAAAAAAGACAGTGATATTGTACAAATATTTGAAGATATAATGGCAGAGAACTTCCCACATTATATTTAAAAAACTTGATCAATCTATTGATCCAAGAACTTCAGCAAGCGTCAAACAGGATAAGTATAAAGAGAACCATAGCTAAGCTCATCACAGTCAAACCGCTGCAAACCAAATAAAAAGAGCGCATCAAATAGAGGCAACAATAGCAATGCTCTGACTTCTCATGAGAACAATAGAGGAGAGAAAACAATGGAACAATCTCTCTAAACTGTTAAAAAGAAAGGGAAAAAATCAACCCATAAATTCTACAGCCAGTAAAAATTTCACAAGCAAGAATGATATAAAAACCATTTCTTTCTATAAATTAAGGCTTAGAAAATGTGTTGAGAGCAGACATGCACTATCAAAAATGTTAAAAGATATTTTTTAAATTCAAAGGAAATGGTGGTACATGGAAACTCAGATCCACAGGTAGAAATGGTAAATAAGTGGGTAGATATAAATGACTATGTTTACTTAGTATCACAAGTTACTTAAAAAACCTATTGTTTAAGCCAAAGTAATAATTGTATAAGGTAGCATCAAAATATATGAAGAAGTAAATGATATGACAATGATCACATGGAAAATAAAGATAGGTAAATAAACTAGACAATAGCAATTGAGAATTGGGAAGTATCAGATGTGAAGTGTGAGAAGTTAATGATACATGTCATTAGTCATAGAGAAACCACAAAATAATAAAAAAAAAAAGAGAGCTATAGCTAAGAAGGTTATACAATAAATAAATCAGCAATTTAAAAATATAGGGTTAACATAAAATGAATCTGGGAAAGGAATAAAAGAAAACAACAAAAGAAAAAATACAAATGAAAAACAAATAGCAATAGTATAGACTTAATTCAAACCAAAACAATAATTACATAATATGTAAATGGAGTTAAAATCCCAATTAAAAGGCAGAGATGAAGAGACTGGATAGAAAAATAAAACTCAAGTTAGCTATCTACACAAGACACATTTTAAATATAAAAAAATAGGTAAGTTGAAAGTAAAAGGATGGAAGAAGATATATCATATAAACAGGAAGAATAAGAAAGCTGATCTGGTTGTATTAATATCAAACAAAATAAGTATCAGGAAAAAGTATATTACAAGAGATAATAAGAAATATTACATGATAAAAAGAGCAATTACCTGGAAGGTACATAAATCTTAAATATGTATTCACCTAATAACAGAGTATCAAAATCCATAAAGCAAAAACTGACAAAATTGAAGAGAGAAAAAGACAAATCTACAACTAAAGCTGGATATTTCAATTCTACTCACACACTAATTGCTAAAAAAAGTAGCCAAAAATTATCAAAAAAATGTAAGATCTAACTAAACATGATTATCAACCAAGTTGATCTAATTGACATTTACAGAACACTACACCCAACAGAATCATAATACACATTCTTTTCCCTTGTATAGAAAATGTTCACCAATGTCTTGGCCATAAGATAAATCTGAATAAATTTTAAAACCTGAATTGTAAATTAAAGACAAAAAAAGCACATATTTCTAAATAACCCATGGGTCAAAGAAGAAGTCACGGGGAAATTACTAAGCACTTAAAACTGAGTAATAGTGAAAATATAACATATCAAAATTTGAAGGATGTACCTAGAGTAATGCTCACAGGGAAATTTATATGTTTCAAATGCTTATGTTAGAAAAGAAAGCTTACGGTAAACAAAAAAAAAATCTATATTTCTACCTTAAGCAGGTAGACAAAGAAGAATGGTCTTAAATCTAAGTATACAGACACAAATAAATAATAAATATCAGAGCAAAAACAAGTAACAGAAGAACCTGATAAGCGAAATTTTGGGTTTTCAAAAGAATAATCCTAATGAAAAAAGAGAAGATCAAATTACCAATATTAGGAATGAAATTGGAGCTATCACTTGATATTCCCTAAATATTAAAAAGGATAACAGGGAGAGAGCATTAATAACTTTTCTCCACAAATTTGACAACTTTGATAAAATCAAAAAATCCCTTAAAAATGCATTTTATAGAAAATATGAAAGTCCCATATCAATTAAAGGAATAGAATTCATCAATCTATGGTAAATTACATCATTCATTAAAGGATAAATTAATACAATCCTACATACACTCTTAGTAAATGAAGAAGAAACTCTTCCCAGGTTATTTATAAGGCCAACAAAACTCTGATTCTTAATATTACAATGAAAGAAAATCACATATTACATGAGTAGATGTGGATCGCTCATTCCTTCACTCAGGAGAGATATTTTTAATAGTTCTTTATGCCAGCAATGTATAAAATTGAATCATATGAAATTGCTGTATCATATGGCTTTAGATTAAAAAAAAGTCAAATATCAGCAATTTCATTTGATTCAATTTTATACTAGGGTCTGGGAATCAAATACAGTTCTCTACCTAAGGAAGTTCACAATTTAGAGAAGGCAGGCAGACATCTGCACAGATGATTATAATAAAATGAGATAAATGTACCAACTATATATTGATAGTAGATTGAGGCACTATAACAGAACAGCCAAAGCCAATGAGAATTCCCCACCTGCATGTCTAGATGTATAACATGCATGAGAGTTCAGCAGCAAACATGATGGAAAGGAATTCCTAGCAGTGGAAATGGAATGAGCAAATGCACAGTGCTACAAGAAAGCATGGCTGGTCATGGAAATTTGAATAGACTGATACATAGGCAATTTTAAAAGTACAGTGGAGAGGACATAGCGTGGTAGTGGGATCGTGGCACATGCAGAGAAGGCTGGGGGCTGGATGCTGAGGGGCAACACATTTTCCCAAGGAAATTAGATGATCATATTTTGTGATAATATTTTTCAGAGTTGGGTATAATCCAAGTGATAGTTTCCACTTCACTTGTGAGTGAAAATGAGACAGGACTGTAAGCAGGTTGTCTTCTCTCCCTGCCCTCTTTTCTCCTTCAGCAAACCTGCTGCTGGCTAATTATTGAAGCAGATTTGAGATTGCACGGAATTTCTCTTGGCAAAGTACCTGGAATTTCAGAGCTAGAAGAACTCCCCTAAAATGCAGTAACATATCACTGATTATACTATGAATACGTTTTCCGGCCTGCCTGGAGAATGTCTCTGATACCCAGTACCTCTGGCCCAATGTTTGTATTGAGCTGCCCAAAGCTTTCACTTCTAGATATGAATATAATTAAGATGCCAATACTTTATCATTCTAAAAGTCCAAGGAGAAAAGTTTTCTTTGTTTGTTTGTTTTTATCCCACTGGCAGCCTCTGGAAGGCTACACTCAAGGAAAGAAGCTGTCGAGAGAGCTTAAAGAAAGTGCCACTCACTCTCAGGATTTAAAAGGAAAACCAGAAACAGCAAAAATTAATGCTAAAATGATTTTAGCCAATAATGCTAACCACCTTCCTTACTAAACCGTTCACCGGTGCTACAAAGCAGCACAGATGGCTAATTAACTGTTCATTTCCTCTGTCCACAGTGATCATAGTGGTCATAGCTGGAAAATAGCCACACAAACCAGGAAGAGGGAGGGAAGCAGAGGGCACAAATGTGAGGGGACTAGGTAACCCAAACATTAGCCCCCCACTCCAACCCTGCCCCCATAATCAAGGGCTGACTTATGAACCACATTTGGACAAAGTGGATGGATGTGATGATTAACACCTGGGGTGCACTCACCCCGTGCCAGGCTCCCTGCTAAGTGCTTCACCAGGATTGTTTTATTTAAGTTCATGTGGACGTATGAAGCTTATTTTTAATGTTCTTTACTATAGACTGTAAATCTTAACAATATTTTAATATTGTATATCTAAATGTTCTCTAGGGTTAATAAGAGACTAGAGGATCCAATAATCATAATACCGTGATAGCCCATTTATTTAAAATTCCATCTTAAAAAATAAAACTTTTAATTTAAAAAAGTGCCATCTCCAAGTATTTATTTATGATTTATAGTTAAATGCTGTGAGAACTGGTCTCAGAATGTGCACTTTTGTCCCCATGTAGCACACACTGATGCTGAAAGGGGCTGGCCAAGAAGCCAGCCACATGTTAGAGCACTGAGTTCTTGAATATGGGGTACCAGGTTCACAGCCTGCTCCTCCTACATCTTCTGAAACAGGTTTCAAATGCCTAAACCCTGTCCAGGTGGACATAGAGGTGGAAAGAGAGGAAGGGCTCTAGTGATGGAGATTCCCAAGCAACTAGACTTGGGTCAGAAGAAAATACCAAAGAGTGATGCTGCAAATGAATGAAATTTGGTGGCTGAACCTTCAAAATGTCTGTTTTTGGTACCTCAAACGCATGGCACCGGGGGTGGAGGAAGAGGGTTGTCTCTTGCTTATCCTAAGGGCTGAGTATTTATAGAGCCAACCGCAAGTCAGGCCAGCTTCTTGACCTCAGTTTAATGAATTTCTTCCCTGTTTATAAAAATCTTCAGGGATGCTGGGAGGATAATGAATTCCTTTCTGGGGCATTCACTCCAGTGTTTAACAATTTTCAGAGTGCTTCCTGGAACCTAAACTGATCAGTTCACTGTCAGTGTCAGAGGGTTTTATGTGCAACATCTGGCATATTTTTAGGTCCCCCCCAAGAATTGTGCACTAACTATCTACCAGCTCCTTGCAAAGGGTTTAGTATCTTGTAAGGGCCCCCCAAATATTAATTAACCAATCAAACTGCTCCCAGCTGCAATTTGAACTCATTTCTTCCCTAGGTTGGGAAACGGAGAATGTGGTCATTATTCTCTCTATTAAAATTCTGGCCAGGCATAACGATTATTATTAAATCCCTCTGTCTTCTCTTTTGAGACCAAGGGAATGCAATCCTTTTCGCCTTTTCTTAGAATTGCATTTCATAGAATCGCAGGTGCAAAAGGGATTTAACAATATAACCCAATCAATAATTATTTCCAGGGCTGATCTAGACCCCCTCAGATTTTCTCCCGTACTGTGCCACTCCATCCAGATGCAGTTCTCCGGAAGAGCCTGATTGGGTCCCAAGAGAGTGGTTGTTTTTGTTTAAAGATCTGCCCTGGCCATGTCAACACTTCTTTCTTTTGGTTATGGCTCCGTGTGTTTTTTCTTACATGTCTATATTTATAGCTTTGTTAGATAGCAGACATAAGGATAGAGACAGATCTTTGCTGGCTAATTAGAGCCCCACATGGTAGTGAACCCCCACTACTCTGCTGCCTTAGAGTGTCGGCAGCCCCACAGGAAATTAATAAGAGCTTTAATCACTCAGAGATTGGAAAGGTCAGTGCTCACTAAGGGTTCAAATGCAGAAACAGCAGCACAATCATACCCTATTTTAAAAGCATAACAACAACTCATGGGTGCGAAGAGTGTAACACTCCATCAACAGGCAAACGGACTAAAGGAACATAATCGCAGAACAATTAGTTGCTTATGCACAAATTATATACACAGCAATGTAGCCCTCTCTTCTACCTCTTTGTTCATTTCTCCAGCTTAGATGTAGTGGCTTGCAGCATGAAATACTTGTACTAGACTAGATCCCCCAGAATTTTAGCCTAACTTTTCTCATTGCTAGCTGTGCACCAGCTTCACCAGTGGCCCTTTTAACCCAATTTTATGACATCAGAGTCTTAAGGAGTCCAGAGAACGAGGAAGAATCATATTCATATTCAGGCCATTCTCTGAGCGGCCAGGTTGAAGATCGCCAATCTACTCCGTGTTCCTGAAACCAAGAGGGAAGAGCCTTAGTCTGCCCATTGCAAACTGCACATCAGTTCTTCACTTTCACCACCTCTATCTATCTGAGAGGTGAACCTGAGCGACAGGAGGCAATACGAGGTAGGAATAAGGCATGATATAGTCCCCTGCACATAATGTTCCTGACCCGCACTACAAAGGGAAGAAAATCCAGCCAAAGAAATGCCGTTAACACTCAGGAAACTGATAATACAAGGACCAGGCAGGGGGAAAATTTCAAAGTCAAATGCTGCGAGGAGGATATGAACTGAAAGCCGAGGAAAGACTATTAGAGATAGCAATTAGGAGGTTATTGGAACTGTTTTAGACTATGGTTTCAATAGCATGCTGAAGTAAAAAGCCAGATGGTCTGCTCCTTTCTTTTATCTGTCTATTAAAAGTGGATCCAACATTTAGAACTCTGCTAATATTCCACTTTGAACTAAATTTAATTGCCTCTTCCTTGGAACTACAATGATCTTGATTATCTTACCACTAATTCATCTCCTACTCTGTTATTATAAAGATTGTGTTATTAGTTATCATTTTGTATATATCTCCCTCACTAACTTCAATTCTCCTCGAGGGCAAAAGCCAATTTTCACCAGTACTTTTGTGTATTTCCCTTGCACGCAATATGGCAATTTCCACATAATGTGTGCTCAAAAAATATTTGTTGAAACCAGGATGGATTAGATCTATACAGAAGTACTACAATTAGAGGTTTGGCCATCTATGATTTAGTAAATGAAACCTCCATGAAAATATTAAGCTGTTCTATGTAAGTTATAAACTTTCAAGTTAATGTAAAATAAAATTTTCATGAAAATCAATAGAATATTCCCTTTTGACTCAAATTGGTTCTTTCTTTCTTAAATAATTTCATTGCTTTTGAATTTAATTTCTGTAAATTTGGTGGATGTTTCTTTTTAGGTAACTTTACATTTTGATGATATCTTACAGAAAAAAGGTCATACCCATCTGCATATTTCTTTTAAAAAAGTATGCATGAAAACAACATCTAAATGACAATTAGGTGATACTTCTAAAGTCCTTTTTAAGGTGATAATTAGAACTCTGAACATATTTGCCCATCAAAAGATTATTAAGAGGGTTGACTAATTTACCAGGTAAGCCCAGAAAAGCTTAGTTCTACAGAAGTATTTATACAATGACAGAAACTAACCACCCACAATAATCATTTTATTGCGTAATATACACTGCAAATGCCACAGTGGACACCACATGGTCAGTATTGCAGTGCCACAGTCTGCAGTAGGAACGTTCTCTTTTGTGTCCTTGTCTGCAATCTCACTCTTATCTGAATTCTATCTTAATTAGAGGGAGCCTCTTTAAAGATTCATCACTGTTGGTTCACCCAGCATCAACCCCAAACCCCTTGGTATAGAAACCCTTCTTGGTCTGGCTTTTGTCTAGTTTCATCTCTCATCATTATCCCTTGGATAATTACAATTTACCCTCAGCCTCATCTTAAATATAATCTCACTCTGGAAGCCAGCATTCCTCTCCCTTGTCTGAGATAGCTATTTTTTTTATATGCACCAGTAACACCCTTCTGAAGAATGTGTCCATTATACTCACATTATCTCTTTGGTAGTCTCCTCCACAAACTAGGCTCTAAAGCTTCTAAAAACAGAAACGTTGTCTTTTTCACACTCAAATCCCAATGTCTAGAACAGTTCTGGTCACTAAGTATGTATTTAATAATTAATAAATTCTGGATGAATGACAGCAGCCACTTCTAAGTCTACAGGTGTCCTTGCTTGCTTATTCAGTCAATCTTTTAAAATATTATTGAATGCCCTCTATAAACCAAGTGATATGTACTAGAATCTGGAGAGTGATAAGTTGGACTCCTTGCCTGCTGTATTAATTGAGGGTTTTCCAAAGAAGCAGAACTATTAGGAGATCATAGATATAGATATATAAACAAATATATTTATTAAGAGAAATTGGCTCTTGTGATTATGGAGGCTGAGAAATTCCACAATCTGCCATTTGCAAGCTGCAGACCTAGGAAAGCCAGTGGTGTAATTCAGTTTGAGTTCAAAGTCCTTGGAACAAGGGGGAGTTGATGGTATAAATCCAAGTCTAAGGGTGGACAAAGATGAGATGGAATGTCATAAATCAAACAGTAAAGCAGAAAAAAGGAGTGTGGGGCCAATACCTTCTTCCTCCACCTTTTGTTCTGTTCAAGCCCTCAATAGATTGGATGAGGTCCACCCATAACGGAAAGGGCAGTGAACTTTACTAAGTACACTTATTCAAATGCTATTCTCATCCTGAAATATCTGCATAGGCACATCTAGCAATAATGTTTAATTTGGGTACCCCATGGCCCAGTCGAGTTGATGAATAAAATTAACCGTTACACCTACCCTAATGCAGTTTATTGTAATGAGAACTTGCTATGGGGAAGTATGGGACAATTCAGATTTTGGACATCAGACTCCAGTGGAATAGAAGATCCTCATGGCAGTAGGTCCACATAAGGCAAGGATTCTCATTGGTGTGGGTGAAGTGCGTCCTAAACATACTGCCTCCAGTAGCACCAGTTGCTCATAAATGTTCTGAACTAAATGGAATATGACTTCTTTAGAAGTGAAAAGGTTATAGTTAATCATTATGAAGCCTTTATTGTGAACTTAAAAAGCATCTTTCCCCAAAGAGCTCAGTTTCATTTCTAACCTGATTTTTGTGACCCCTATAAAATCCTTTGCAATAAAGTGGAAGCCTTTTCCTCATCTGGACTATTTTAATAGGTTCCTAACTCATGTCTTTGCTTCCAGATTCACCAAATTAAATGCATTCCTCATTCTTTTATGAGTCATTCTTTCTAAAATATCTATCAGATTATATCTTTCGTTTTTGATGATCCACCAGGATTTTTAGGTCTTTCTATGTGGATACAAGACTCATCTTCTCGAACTGTAGGTACATGAGTATTTGCAGATCCTCTGTTGTAACTCAGATAGCAGGGGCTTCTTGCAAAGCATGTGAGGATGTGACCGGGCCACATACACAAGTAATACATCAGAGAAAAAATAGATAGGAAATAAGGTTGAAGTGTTTTAATGGCTGCCCTTAACTCTTGGGATTAAGTTCTAAGTCCTTAGCGATGGAATTCAAGGTCCTTTTGGGCCCGATTTCTCCTACCAACCTTAGATTCTTTTAGATTTTATGCCATTCCATGCCTCTCTAAGATCTCTGTGGGTTGAGAAATGGAAGGGGATGTTTGAAAGAATGAATATAGAGTACCCTTGCAAGTAGATTAGGTGTGGAAAAAAAATGAGGGCAATAATTGTGGCTAAAGGAAAACATGGGATTGAGATAATTTTTTAAATTCTTATCCACTTTTTTTTTATTTAAAAAATCATGTTTATGTATTGTGACAAAATTAAGCCCATCAAGGTGGAGACTTGGAAGAAAACGGGAATATCTGATGGCATAAAATCCTGGAGGAGAAAGCAATAGACATAAATGGAGGAATGTGTCTTGACTGCTAAGATGAGATGTCCAGATGCCAGATGTAGATAAGTGGAGGGGAGGAAGAAGCAGTTCATACATGTTGCCGTGATCACTCTATGTGAAATAGAACATGAAGTCAGCTGGTGAGAGTATGAAGTGTGGCAAGGGAAGATTGGGATCTTGAGGAAATGAAAAGGCTTGGGGTAGCTGCACTGGGCAATGAGAATGGTATTGGACTACAGATTCACAGGCTTTCTGAGCAGCATGAGAAATCATGTGAGTTGGTGTTGATTCAGATTTGTATGAGACTGTGAGTTAACATGGGTATAGATGAACGCTCTCTCTTAGGTCAATTTCTGTTTTGAAACAGAGGTTGGCAAATTATTTCTGTAAAGGCCAGATACTAAATCAATTAGGCTTTGCAGGCCAAATGGTCTCTGGTGCAAATACTCAATTTTGCCATTTAAAAACATCCATAGACAATATGTAAATGAATGAGCATGGCTGTGTGCCAATAAAACTTTATTTACAGACACTGAGATTTCAATTTCATATGATTTCATGTGTTATGAAATATTCTTCTTTTGATTTGTTTTCAACCATTTAAAATGTAAAGAAAATAATAAAAATAAATTATTGCATTATGGGTCATACAAAACCTTGGAGTGTGCATTTACCTCCAATTGCAAATAAGACTTCTTATTTATAGCAGGAAGAGGTACCTGATATCTGAGAGTTCAGGGAATGAGGCTGCTACTCATCAGACATGAAGAAAACTGAGAACCCCTATGCAAGTTCAAGAGTCCTGAGTGAGTTTTTTGTTTATTGTGGGATTGCATTATGGCATTGTCATGAACCAAATATAACACAAATGCAGCCTGCATTTTTTCTTTATTTCAGGCCATAGATAACAATTTCCTCTATCCATAGCTATAGCTCTGTTTTGCAAAATCAGTGGTACAAAGGGAAGGGAGATGAGGTCAACAAATAAACAAGGAGAGTGTCAGTTCTTTATTGACTTCATAAAAATCAGAGGTGAGTAGGGGGTTAGCATCGAGGGACTCCACGATTGGAAAGAAACAGTGTCCCCTCATAAAAGCATGTCTGTGTCCCTGTCTTCTCCCAGTATAGGAAATAAGACCTTTGGTTGACTTGTGGACTCACTGAAGAAAGGAATAAGAAGCAACAATGGATGCTGGCTCAGGTGGCGTTGGATGTGGGTAGCACTTTAAAGATGATGGATGTTGCCAAATGGTAATTTTCTCTGTGTGGTGGCTGTGATTGATCTGTGGCTTGATGCGATGGTTGAGGCTTTCATATTCAATCTTAAAGAAAAAATATCGTGTCATCATGCAGTAGGAGTTTCAGACAACTGGGGTGGAGGTGAGCCTGGGATATTGCTTTACTTTTAAAGATGTAACACTATGAAAAAACAATGTTTTCTAAACTTAAAATCTACCAAACCAGTGGAGGACACTATAAATAATTTTAATAATGTAGGATTCCAAATAAATTTCTTCATATCTCTATTGACCCTGAAGTCCTAGGTAGGAAACTGAAGGTCTTGGGGCCACAGGTGTTGTTTTCATTGCTTCTTTTTTTGTCTTTGGAAAACATAAAAAGGATCCTAGCAGACAGCTGGCTAGGTAAATGATACTGAAGGAAAATAAGGTTTGCTTTTCTGGAAATGTGCCTATGCTATCAGAGGTGATCTCGTAACAAGGGCAGAGAACATCTCATAATTCCCTGAAATAGAATAATGGATTTGGCAGGAGACAACTCTGCTTTACCAGGAGGGTTTTTAATTTAAATTCCAGGGGCAAGAGTGGAGGATTAGATAAATCTATATTTTTCGATGATAATGAGGACCATCTAACCGAAAAAAGTGTAATGCAAGAAGGGCCTAGTAATTATCAAGACAAAATACTTATGGCTACAGAAGTTTATATATCAACATAAGGAATATTTTTAATACACAAAATGAAATTAAAACTTTAATGTACAGAGTATCACCAAGATATTATGAAATAGTGACCCCAATATAGCATTGTAGAGAGGCAAAACTCACCCTAAAGTAGCATCTGACAGAAGAGGCAGGAAGATGCGGCTTGTGTTAAGAAAGCACAGACCGGGATAGAAGCCCACAGGCCTTTGAGCAAACACTCATGACTGCTGAAGCCTCACTAACTGTACTGGGTTATTGCAGGAACTAGGGAAAAAGGTGACCAGACCCCGTCGTTAGCAGATGAAACAACTGTAGAAATACTGAACTGGAAATAGAGACAATCCTTGACTCATTTTATAGATGTTAATATTCTATTGAAATTCTCCATCCTTGCATATGCTTTGTCAATCTTTTCTTCCATTTCTTAAACATGTTATGATGGTAAATTTTATGTGTCAACTTGGCAGGGCCACAGTGCCAGATATTTGGTCAAACATTATTCTGGATGTTTCTGTGAGGGTGTTTTTTGGATAAGATTAAAATTAAAATCAGTGGACTTTGAGTAAAGCAGATGGCCCTCCATAATGCAGGTGGGCTTTGTCCAATCAGCTGAAGGCCTGGATAGAGCCAAAGTCTCACTTCCCCAGAGCAAGAGAGAGTTCTGTCAGCAGACTACCTGTGCACTTGAATTCTAACATCTGCTCTTCCCATGGTCTCTAGCCAGCCTGGCCACCCTGCAGACTTTGGACTTGCCGTCTCCATGATCACGTGAACCAATTCCCTAAAATCTCTCAATAGACAGATAGACACATAGAAAGAGTGAAATTGCATATATATTAATATATGTGTATATATATACATACACACATATAATCATATTGTTTACATTATTCTGGAGAACCTTGAATAATACATGTATTAATCATAGTTATTTCAAAGTCCTTGCCTGCTAAACTCAATATAGGGACTTTATGTGGGATACTTCTATTAACCTTTGTTCTAGTGACTATGAGTCATATTTCTTTACCTTTTCACACATCTAGTATTTTTTTTAATGCCAGATACTTTGTGCAAAACAGAAGGAACAGGCAACATCTCTAAAGGAAAATAATACCTGTGGTTTTATAATTCCTTTATATGTAATGTCTGGTGTATATATATATATATATATATATAGCATCATTATAATATCTGAAATCATTAATCCAATGAATGAATTTAATAGTGATTTGACAAAGAATTAGCAATCTGGAAGACAGGCCAATAGAACACAACCAAACTTCACAAAAATATTGTACTGTTATTCGATGTGCTGCCATTATAGATAGTGGTATAGCATTCTCCCATTTTTGTTAAGACACAATACATGTATGTCTGTACATATAATATCATTATTTACTTTTGAGTAGTAGGATGAATGCGAGTTTTACTTTTCTTCTTTTAATTATCTATACTTTCCTCAAGAAATTTACTGAGGGACATCATCGGCTAGTCATTTGAAGTATATTTTGATTTCCAAGTAACCAAACAACTCGCTAAACAAAGCACGTTTGTAATTGGGTCTGTTATGTAGTTTGTCAGCCTTGGGAGCAGGAACACGATAACACTTCCTTTAGTGATGTGTATTGACCCACAATCCTCAGAGTCTGGAGGTTGTTCTAACTGCTCATCTTCCTCCTCTCATTCCAGACATTCCCTTTCTGCATCCCCCTCAGGAAGTGTCAGAGAGTTTTACAAATAGACTGAACAAGGTAAGAACTGAATGAATAAATGAACAGATGCATGAAACAAAGGAGGAAGTAAAGAAGATGAAAGGTGGGATGTGAGTTTCCTTCCTGGCATCTTGAGTTCTTAGGGGCTGACAGCAGGCAGGGCCACTAGTCTCTTGCTAATGAGGGCCCTACTTTCACTAGCAAGTCTGATAATCAGATTAATATAAGGTCTTACTACCTACCTTGTTGTCATTCTGCCAACCACAAAAGTAGGAAAAGAAGCAAAAGTATTTCTTTTTCCACGTGTAGATATTTGCGGTTAAATCTAATTAGGTTGCCCAGTGTGTGTGCAGGGCAGTGGTAGGTGTCGTACAAATGCCCAGATAGACATTCAATCAAGTTCCAACTCTGAGAAAACCAAGGACCTTTTGAAAAATGTTGTCAAATGCTACAAGCTGTGTTGCCTGGTGCTAATTTGCCGAAAAGATGTGTGTCGTTGGAAATCAGTGAGTTTGATGGCGTGTGAAGGGAGGAGGAGGCACAGGCA
>VSMD01138394.1:0-34596 GCA_008750895.1 Mirza zaza | reverse complement strand
TTCTGGAGAATGTCAATCCTGAAATTTTAGTAATCTCCTGAACCTTTTCCACTCCCTCCATTCCCATCTTTTCTTCTGAACTTTACCAGATTTCTTGCAATCCTAGCAGAAACAATGGGTAGCAAATGAATAAATGGTTCTTCCCCAGGTGTTGTAAGGAAATAATCAAGACATAGAGGCTTCTCCCTTCCTCTACTCTGCACCCTACCACTGGTAGAGCCAAGATATTTTTCCTTCCCTCCTGCACAGTTACAAGAGCAAAATGCCATATAAGATAAATGCTGGAAAAGCATCAAGTGTGATATTTATTATGGGTGGCATCGTTGGGTCTGCATTTGCATCTATGATGATATTTCTTAAAAATACAATGGAAGCTAGAACAAAAATATGACTAAAAGTGTATATAAACATTTTTTCTCTTAGCATTTATTAAATTCATATTATATCAAGTACATACTGTACACTAGCTGAGAGATTCAAGTAGGAATAAGAAAAATCACCTGCATTCAAAAATACAGATAAATACATGGATAATTAAAATAAATATAATAAAAATTTGTAGGACCATGGAGGACAGAATAGTTAATTTTGGTATGTTGGAGTAAAAATGACAAGAATTGTTCAGTATTTAAACTGTATCTTGGAAGTAGAAATTGAATGAAATTTCATACATAATTTTTAAAATGAGGTCTTGTGTTTATTTTCTTAAACTCCATATATTTATATAATTTTTTTTTAAATAGAAAAAATTTTAAGACTGGAGTACTCCTAAAAATTGATTGAAAACATTTCAAGGTTGGAAGCGAACTCAAGTTAACAGCCAAGGCATTGGGACTCACATTCGTTATACTAAAGAGGTTTGTCTACTGCACTTCACAACATGATAAGAAATATTGACCAAAGGGATCTATTGTATAGGACATTGGCCAAGGAGTTAGGTGACAGCCTATTTTCAGCTCTACAACAAATGTGCTCACTGACCTTGGCTAAATCTCTTGACTTTCTTTTGTTTTCGGAATCTCAGCCTGTTCCATTGACATTTGGTTTATCTTCTTCTTTATGGCTAGCCCTTGTTGTGAGCGTATCTTCAAAGCACTCTCATTTCCAAACCAAAATGAAAAATACACATTCAAATGTTTTTGCCCCCATTTTCCTACCAAGTTCAAGTTCTCTAAGTCCAAGTCTGTGGAATGAAAATAGTTCCACTAAAGGATAACTAGTGTAATCAGAATAGATTCCAAAATCCCATATTGAACCCTGTGGAAAGATTAATTTCTAAGTGATGAATTTTTATATTCCTTTTTTAATAACAACAGTCTTTAAAGTGAACAAAACTTGACGGAAAAGGAAAAAGAATGGCTAGGAATTAATAGGTACTGAATAGAGCAACAAAGATAGGTATGCATGAAAAACAAATGAACTCACGCCTGTAATCCTAGCACTCTGGGAGGCCGATGCGGGCGGATTGCTCAAGGTCAGGAGTTCAAAACCAGCCTGAGCGAGACCCCGTCTCTACTATAAAAATAGAAAGAAATTAATTGGCCAACTAATATATATATAGAAAAAACTAGCCAGGCATGGTGGCGCATGCCTGTAGTCCCAGCTACTCGGGAGGCTGAGGCAGTAGGATTGCTTGAGCCCAGGAGTTTGAGGTTGCTGTGAGCTAGGCTGACGCCATGGCACTCACTCTAGCCTGGGCAATAAAGTGAGACTCTGTCTCAAAAAAAAAAAAAAAAAAACAAATGAAATACACAGGGCCAGCTCTAGTTTGCATAAGGGCCAAATGCAGCAGAAGAAAATCTCAAGCTGTGATGCCAGCCCAGTGATAGCTTTGTCTGACCACACAGGGTGCCCTGGGGCTACAATGACCCACCAGAGTCGTCCCCTGTAGAAACAAAACATCCTTGAAGTCTAAATATCCTTAAAGTACACAACGGGAAGTTACTCCAGGCTATATTGGCTTGGTGCAAATATTTTTATGGCAAATACTCTTTTGGTGTTTTCCTTACTATGTACTTGTATATGATCACTCTAATGCCTTCTGCATTTAGCCAATCCATGCTCACTCCTAGGTTTAGCTACAATTAGAGTAATTATGTTAATATTCAGAATACTAAACCCAGTGTTTCATGAGTCTAAAGAATGATCTGGGCTGGTAAAGTTAAGGTTTTTTTGCCTACATTCAGAAGACTACTGCAGGACTGTGTCAAAGAGGACATCCTATGGCCCTTGCTTGATTCATACACGAGCCTTCACATAGACTGTAACTTGTGAGGCAGACGATACTCTAGAGCTCTTTCATTAGCCATGACTATATTTAGGATCTATGGCCATATATCACATGTGCACAGTCCCAGATCTGGGTCTGTACCTGTCTCTCTGTCCGCCTAGCTATGCACCTCTCATCTTTCCTGAAACACTGGTGTTAAAAGTGATGGCAAAACTTAGTTGCAGATTCAAGTTATCTTGGAGCATGCCTTGTTTCTTTAGAAGGGACCCAGAATCACTCGGAGTCATATAATTATGGGGAGAATATTCACTTAGTACTATTGAGGAAGCTAGGATGAGAGTGAAGCAGTCCACATGCATATGCTGCAGACTGTATCATTAAGGATTTTGTATGTCACGGAAAGACCTCTCAGAGAGAGAATGACCATAGTTGAGGGAGATGTGATTTTTAAGCTGCAATAGTCTGCAGGAGGTAAGAAAGCAGATGGGAGGAAAACTGTAAGTGAAGAGGCTGAGCACTGGGGAATGGAAGGACAGCCAGCAGAGGCGACATGTGGTCACAGTGACAGATATAGAGAATTCCCAGAACACTGAGGTCCGGCTGTCTTGCACGTGGGCACTTTCCGGGGACTAGACATATGGTTTTGCTCATTCACTTTGTACTCCTCTTACTACACTATGGTTTGATCTGACAGGTTGGAGAGATGAGTGTGAAAGCAGAACAAGAATATTTGCCTTGAATATTGGTTATATATTGCATGACTTGCTATATTTTAGGGAACAGTAAATGTATTGAATAGAGTTATTGCCTCTATTTTTAAAAACAATGCAATCATTATTATGTGGATAAAGGGATTCTATGTGCTGCCAAGATGCTAAGGCTATTATTGAATACTGCTTAAAATAAATATAGACAAGTAAGCATTAGTGTGAGAAAGCACCAGAACAGAACCCTACAGAAAATAAATAATAATAACTACTGTTATTCCACATTTTACAGCTGAGGAAATAAGGCTTAGAGGGGTTAATAGCTTGCCCAAGGTCTTACTTCTCATAAGAGACAAGTTTTGTTCTCTTGATTTAGGCTTCTAACCAGTATGCTCAAAATCTATTCAATAAACTTAGCACAAAGGAAACATGTTCCCAAAGCTACTGCCAAAGAAATGCAGGGGTCCTCTAAGAAAATAATCTTGTCTTCATCATCCTTCCTCATCCCTATTTGCATGGGCCCAGCAGGTAAGTACAGAAGAAAGGAATAGAATCAATTAGACAGTTCCCAATAAAACTGCCATTTATCTCCTATCCTATTATTTATAGTTAATGTCGTTAAGAGAATCATTAATTAAAAACAATACTTTACATCTATGTGGTCATTGTAATTTGTAAAATGTTTTCATAGACATTATCTCTTCTTTCATTTGATTATGTTTTGTTCCTACAGAATTTATCAGTTCAACTCCATGTTCATGAGTCCAAATATTGGGTAAAACTTTTAGGATGGGAAGAAGTGTGAAAATTAGTCATTCAGTCATGACTGGATGCTTTGCATCCTGAAGACACAACATCCATGCAATTGATTGATGTTTCTCATTCTAGCAGGATGTTTTGTTAGAAGCCTAAATCTAACCTTTAAAAAAAAGAAAAAAACCTGGAAAATATATTCAATTTTTCTCAACTGGCAGGTTTCCCAGATATTTCAAATATATTGTATTTACCAACATCAAAAGCTAAAGTAGGCTGCTGTGTAGTGCTATACCATTCAATCGCTTCCTTTTTTCCTATGTTTCTACCTGACTTTTGAAAAATTCATTTATTCATCTTCCCAGATTCATACCAATAAAGACACACTCACACACACACACACACACACACACACACACACACACAACTAGCATCCAAATATATAAAATAAAGTTTGGGTTGGTGGCAGTTCATATGATTTATTGACAAATACTCATCTAGAAATTATGAGCTCTGAATTAGTAAAGATAAGGTCTCTAATTGACATTCTATTTGATTAATCAGAACATAATGCATTTTATCTCTATGCCATGAAGCATATAATGTACACACAAGGTAAATCATGGACACAGTATTCCTAAGAGTGGATTCTGGGGAGGGGAGACCTTCTGAAATCAATCCAGCCAAAATGGGAGAGAGAGATTTGAATCAGGCAGCAATACCCCATTCTAGAAGTCTTTTTGATAATTCATATTATCCGAAGGCATGGACATTTGAAAGAATAAGTCCAGTTATCTGGTCTAGCAAACTTAAGTATGAAAAGTCCTCAGCTGGGAAGCAGGAAGCCAAATTTCTAGTCTCATTTATTTTTTCCTCAGATACCGCATCATCACGATTAGTCAAACTGTACCCTCAAGTTATATTACAATCTTGAAGATCAAGATTTTCGACTGTCTGTAAGGAAATTACATTTTGAATGGAAAAATGGAAGAGCTTACAACAGAAAGCAAAAATTATATACCATGCAGGAATCTTACAAATAACCCACAGAGCAAACAATTGGTCTGCAGAGAAACCTTGAAGGATGTCAAATATTTCAAAAAAATATTAATGTCAAGAACCCTTTTACTGACAAAGATTACAAAGCAAACACTAGCATTATGCCAACAATTTTGAAAAATTTATAAGACTGAATTGACATAGTATCATTGCCAAGAGAAGAGAGTTCCTAATTTTTAAGAGTTTCCCTCAGTACCTAAGTTTACTAATTATTTCAGTAGCCAATTAGGGAAACTAGCAATTAAAGGAGATTATAAAATCAATGTAAGAGATAGTAAGGTAGAAAAGGGAAGGAAAAAATGGAATTTTTTATTTATATGATTATTCATAAAGGACACATTTGCTATTATTGGTAGAACATTAAATATATTTTTTCTTTTGCTTATTGCAAAAGCTTAGTTTAAACTGCCACTTTGTTTTATTTCTTATATATTTTCACATGTTAGTATTAAATGAAACCTCTTTAATTATTTATAATCCTTGCCATTTCAATCTCATTAACTCTGTGTTATAGCATCAACAGTTTTTATATTATCAAATATATACAGTCATCCCTCAGTATCTGTGGGAGACTCCACTTGGATACCAAAATCCACAGATGCTCAAATCTCTCATACAAATATATATTTGTACATATGCATAGTATTTGCATATACTCTGTACACATCCTCTCATATACTTTATAGTTTAAATCAATTCTAGATTACTTATAATACCTAACATAATATAAATACTATGTAATTAGTTGTTATACTGCATTGTTTGGGGAATAATGACAAGAAAAAATCTTGTACATGTTCAACACAGAGGAAATTTTTAAAAAATATTTTCAATCTGCAGTCAGTTGAATCCATGGATATAGAACCCACGGCTGGTTGGTAGGATTGTTGTGGAATCAAGTTAATGTACTCAACGCATCTAAGAGCTTCAGTGCCTCACACAGAGTTGGTGCCCAATAAATAGTGGATTGTGGCAGTAAAAGTGGAGACAGATTGTTTCCCCAAATTTACCTAGTTCCTTCATTCTAACTCCCCAAATTCATGTATAAAAGAAACAATTCTTTACCACTCTCCTCTTGGCCTAGTCTCTCTTTTTAAAAATGAACAATACTGTATAGGGGCTCCACATATGCGTGGGCAGTGAACAAATGGATAAGTGAAATGCTCTAGCTCCTACATTGACCTGCGAGTTCTCAGCAACCTGTTTCTCAAGTTCTTAGTTCCTAGCTTTCTGTATTGCTCTACCCGCCATCTTGTTTGGCTGTTTTTCATCCATTTGGATAAAGAATAAGCATATATTCTTACATGGGCCACCCATTACTACATTAGTTATGCACATTCCACGTGTGCGCAAGAAAATGTAAGGTCTTTTTTAAGCCTTAAGTATTTTTAAAATAGCTATTATTATCCTCAATGATTCCTTGATTACATTAGAGTCTTTTAGCAATGAGATAGTATATGTAAAATATCCAAGGGAACATGACACAGAGTAGAAACTCAGGTGACATCAGTTAGGTCCCTTCTCAATGCTCTCTCTTCTGCTCTGCGGAAGTAATTATCACTCAGCACTACCCTTGAACATTTTAATTACTATTTCTTTATGAACCTTACTGATAAAAAAATTTTACAATAATTAAAAAAATCACTCTTTCTCATCGAATTTTTAAAAATCTAAGAGTTTAAACACTTGGTCATATAAATTAAACTGATGAATCCAACTCACATAAAGAGGTGAAACAAGACAGTATTTCTCAGTCTGAAATGTTTCACCTAATCAAAGTAAAGGAGTGGTCATCTGGCAGTGCCCAGCCTGAAGAAATTCATGTATTGTTATTGCAGTCAAGTTCAAAGCCCTAGAACTAAAGACTCTCTGTACTCCCTCCCTAGAGGTCACTTCCGGCTAAGGAGAGCTTCCCGAATGAGCTGCTCCTGGGGCTGTTAGAGTGAAACTGGGGGAGTCAGCAGTTTCCAACTGAACTAGTCAAGAGGGAGAATCCCCAGTGAGTTGAAATAAGCCAGGCATAGTTAGGAAACCTATCCCCTTGGCAAGGAAGCAAAGCCTCTGCCTTCTCACCCAGCTCCATGCTTCTCAACCAAATAGAATCCCTTTATAGGCAATCAAACTTTGACCCAAATGCATCAAATTTCCCAGTAATACTAGAGCTGATTATTACCTGGCAATCGTGCTCATGCCAAATAATTAACTAACAGGCTGTTTTGGAGATCCTTCCCTACTCACAATGCCAAATAACATATTAAAATATATTTAAATAAATCTTGTTCTAGAATGAATTTAAGTACTGTACAAAGAGGCTATTTCTGTGATGACTGGCAGATGGATAATTGTAACAATGCTTCACAGATTTGTTTCCTTGCCTACAACAAATTTTGTTCCATGACAATTCCTGATGAACCAAAATAGTAACCACTTCCTGACTATGTCAGAATTGCTCTCTGTAATGAAGACAATGTTTTCTCTCCTTCTCCTGATTGTGTTTATTGCAAGTGCAATATTGTCACAACAGGAAAAAAAAAACACCACACAATTTCCCTTTGTGATAAGTCTGTATCAGGGTTCTCAAAAGATCATGATGTGCATTTTGTGGATGACCTAATGAACCAATTGTTGGAAGGTAGAGGAGAAGTGATTAATCATTTCCATGGAAGAAGGAGCGAAATTAAGACATATCTCAAAGAAGGTCTGTGAAGAAACATTTCCCACTCCCACTTTGTAGAGTAAGTTGCATTAAAATCTTCATTTTCTGACAGGCAAGAAAATTATTAAATATAAAACTAAGCTCTGTAAATGTTCATGAAGCAAGGCAGTAACATAGCATTTGTGAATGTTTGTGCCCAGAAAAGACAGCTCATCTTCAGACAAACAATAATTGAGTATCTGCTGTGTGCTAAGCATTTTGGTCCCTGTGAACATACAACCTAGTGTGAAATAAACAAACACACACTGACAATGAACTACATTGTTCGCAATAAAAGAGGTACATAGAAGAGGCAATGGAATCACAGAGAAATTAACACTTAAGGTTGCCCAAAGTAATCAGAAAAGATGTCACTGGATTGTTTGATTCTGTGCTTGTTTTCTTTTTCTGACATGCTGACAGTTTAGACTGACATCAACTCATATTTTTATATACCTTGCTAGCAACAAAACCATCTCCCCATACCTAGCTCTTTACCCTTCCAACACCAAACACCTGGCCTAGTTCTGTGCTAGGCATTAGGATGAATTCTCCTCCTGCCCTTTCTTTTCCTGGGCTCACCAGGGCTCACCATTGGAGTGATCAGATACCCACCTCTCTGATGAGCTTTGGGGCCTAAACTGTAGGGCCAAGGAGGTCACTAAGAGGCTAGAGGCCATCAGTAAGTCTTCACAGTTTATTTGTGGTCTAGCCCAGACCTGAGATATTTGAGATCAAGCTATTTTATTCCTTCTTTCAAGGGATATTTATAGAGCTCCACCAGTGCTAGGCTCTCTTCTACAAGCTGAAGCTAAAGTAGTAAAACTAACAGAGAAAGTCCTTGCCTTTGTAGGAAATTGAGGTGGATAGAGGTGCATTTATTGGCTGAAGGTCAAACTGACAGTCACTGGCAGAATCAGTGACCTAGGCCCCCAGGTTTCCTAACTTCCAGGAATCACAGAAGTATTTTTTCATGTTACAGGTCCACTATTTACATGCTGAACTTGAATGCTCAGGATCTTGAAAGTGTGTGTGTGGAGGGGAGAGAGGGTACACAAACACCTGTGGTGTGTGCCCAGCTTAGCAGATTCTGCTAGTATATTCCCTTCGTTTAGCCCATTGCTTATCATAACCCTATGCATGGCATAGTCCATGTCCTCAATAACACTCTTTAGGTAAATTTTAGATAGCACCTTTAAACATAGTAAGTCCTTAAGAAATATTTGTAGAATGAATGAATGATCACATAAAATGGAGAATGCCTGATGAACAATTTACTAGGACTATCCTAATTGTGTAGCGTCATGCAATAAAATAAACAATTCACAAATGGCAAAGAATCCCAGAATGAAGATGATACAAAAGAGCCAATCCTCTAATTTGAAAATGTTCTATTTCCAAAACAGGCTCCCTTCTAGTTTCTCCACCAATTATTGAATTGGCTTGGCATAAATTGATATTGTTCCCAAACCCATTTTCAAATGTAGCTAGGATTTCTGGAAGGCTGCCAATGGTCATCGTACACAGCAAGTGCTCTCTCACCCCAAATGCCTGAACTGCTGCACAGCACGGGGTGCAATCACTTCAGCTGTTTAACAATCAGTGTGAATTACTCTCTGCCATCAGTGCTGATTGGGAAGTGGCTGAAATGGCCAGGACACAGGCACACATATGCTCAGTCCAAGTCTGCATACATTTCCCCTTCAATCTGCCTCTCAAAGCCTCCTTGTTATTAATAATTAGCATTTATTATAACCTGAGAGATTTCATATGAGAATAAGAATTTATTCCATTTGCTAAAATGAGCTCAATGTTTTGAATTTCTAATATACTCTCTATGGCCTTTTTCCTCTCCTTGCCCTGGTTCTGGGGCTAAATTATTTCTGTGTTGTCTTATTTCTCTGGGGCCTCCTTTCCTGGTAACGAGGCAAGCTTTAACTCTGACACCCACAGTGCATATTCAAGCCACAGTGAAAATTGCATCTAGTTTATTCCCTGAAATGTAGAAAGCAATATTGGGGAAGAAGCTAGAAATCAAAAGGTAATAAGGTTTGAAGAACAGTTCTGCCGCGGCTGTCAGAATGCTGATACAAGACAGGCTGTCTTCATTTTAATCAGCCATTTCAAACATGAAAGAAGGAAAAAAAGACAAGGGGCTGGTCCTCTGCTTTGCCTCCCCAGTGACTGAAAGGAAACTCTACCAAAGAGACAGATTGAGGCTTCGGTGGTAAAGGTGAAGGTACCTGTGTCATTTGTGCTAAATCTCACACTTAGGTCTGAACAATCAGTATCCTCTTGAAGAGCTAAGCCCAGGCCCCCAACATCCACACCCTCCATTCCCCTAATGACCTAACGGCCTCCCTGGAAGCAGGGGAAGGACGCTTCTGATAAAGTTGCCCTATGACGGACAGTATTTGGAGCGGGGTGTTTTATACATTGGCATTTTGATAAAGCAGCATTGCACAGAAGAATCTTTATGAATCTGAGAAAGGTCTATTTGTGCAGCAATCAGTAGTCAATTTTAATTTCATATTACTTAATTTTGTTTCTATATATGCTTTATATGTTGTGGATTACATGTTTATTTTATTTATTTTATAGTTATCAATAAATATAATGTATATTTATTAATATATTTTATGTTAAAACTAAGAAATATTTTAAGAAGGGTGGGGGTGGGTTCTCCAGAGGCAGAAACAGAGACACGCTTCAAGTGCAAATAGCTTATTTGCAAGGCGCTCCTAGGAAGCACTGGCAAAGGAGTGGGGGAAAAAAACTAGGATGGGGAGGAAGCCAGCATGGATGAGTTAATGAGCAGGTACCACGGGCAGTTAGGGCTCTGTCCCCTGGGAGGCCTCTAAGCCACTTTGTAAACCTTGGCTCAGAGTCTTCCGTTCAGGGTGTGAGGAAGCTGGGGTATTTATCCACCAATGTCTATTCCATCATTTCATGAGAGCTGCTGCCAGGGGAATTATTAGCACCAAGAAACTTTGGGCCTGAATTTCAGACAGAAATTCCTGTACACTCCTGTAGCCAGAGTAGCAAAAAGAAGACAGTTAGAGGTGCCAGGAGTAAGAAGTTGCGCGTGTGCAGTGAGTGCTGGAAAGAGCTAGGCAGAGCATCTGTAGCACCTCTACACTGGGCTGGACCAACTCCTGTGTGGGGAGAATCATTTCAGAAGGTCACTAACCAGACAGTGCAGGAAATGAAGGACGGGAATTTTGTCAAAGGATTCTGGGAACCGGGAAATTGCTGTTCCTTTTGTCCTCTATTTTCCACAGTGATTTTTAAAAAAGTGTTTTCCAAAAGGAAAGAAAAATCTTTGTGCATTGCATGTAAATAAGAGGAATGCAGAAGCATTCTACCCACATTTTCCGCAGACTACTTCCTCTCCTGCTGCTTTCACAAGCAGTTCTGGTCTTAGCTCATAACAATAATAATTTATTGTTTTCTATCCTTGTACTTTTCGAAGTGTACTCACTCATTAATTCACTTGACCTTGAGAGGGCAGACTGGTCATTCTCATCTACATTTTCACAAGAGGAAGTTAAAAGCACATAGATATTAAATGAATTGCTCAATAAAGCCAAGGTTAGAAACTCAGTCTCCATAAATATGCATTGAGCAACTATATTCCAGAAACTGTGCTCAGTTTGGGGGACATGCATATTAATAAGACACGGCCTTCACTGTTGAAGAAGCCACAGACTACTAAGGGAACAACATATATATATATAATGCTGTGGAAGAGAGAGGAGCTAGAAGGTCAGTCTTCCTGGGGTAGCGACATATGTGTTCTCCGTCAAGGTGGGGTACATTGTGGTATGGTAACAAACAACTCCAAACTCTTATGGTCTTAACACGCGGAGATTTATTTCTCACTTATGCAAATTATTCTGTGGTGTGGTCTGGTTACTCACCTGGGCAACTCTTCTCTATGAGGTGACACAGTGGTACATGGTCGAAGGGAGATTTGCCACACAGTGGCTCCATCATCTTGAACTCCTGGCCTCCTTAGTTGGCTCAGCAAGGGAAGAAAGAGTGAAGAGAGTCAGGCACAAGCACAAGCTCTTAAATGTTTCCATATGGAAGTGACAAATGAACTTCTCACACTGCACTGGCCAAAGCAAGTCACATGTCCAGCCTAAGTTCAAGGGGGGAGGGAAGTACAGTATCAGACATGCCTGGAAAGAGAAAAGAATAAACTATATTGGTGAGCAACATAATAGGCTTACTAAAGGAAGGGATATTTTAAGTAGGCCTAGGATAATAATTGGGGGAAAATGTTCATGGCAGACAAAGGAACCTATGTGATGGCACAGAGATATGACATGGCCTGACATGTTCAGAGATTTCGAAGTTCAGCAACTTTGAGAAACCCAGAGTGTGTGGAGAGAAGCGGTAGCAAGTGATGCTAGTGAGGTTAACCAAAGCCAGATGATTAAGGACTAAATGATTTTGGAATTTATCATCATGGAATCACCAGCAGTTGATAAGCATGCAAGACACATGACCAGCTGCCATTTTTTAGATAGGCATGCCATGTTAATGGAGAATCATTGCATTGTGGCACCTCTCAGATAACACAAATGTCTAAGTCTATTGAAAGCAACTAGAAAAACTAGAAGAGTGAGTGTTTGGGAGTGCGAACTAGCCACAGGTGTCGTGATAGATTCATAGCTTTGAGCACATGGGCATCAAAGAATATAAGTATCCATGAACATGTCATAGAGCCCCAAATTCAGGCTCCAGCACCTGATGTGCAGCTAAAGCCAAACACTGTGACACTAGTGCTTGGAAACAGAGAAAGGTTTGTTCAATTTGGCCAAAGCAAGAAGACAGAAGAGGAAGTTTCCTGGATCTATCTTGTCATAGACACGAGGTGGGGATATTTTATGCAGTGGGTAAGGGACGGGGGTCTCAGAAGTTCAAAGGTGAAATCTGTGTTTCTTCAGATAACATCTTGAGAAACCAGACTTCTGAGTGTCAACAGCTAATTTCTTCAAAGGCATTCAGTCCTTCTGCAAAACAAATTCACAAAATTTTCTTGTGATCCTGGAGTTGTCTCTTACTGTTTGACAAAAAGAGAAAAAAAAGTACACCAGCAGCTAATGATTACTGTGAGAACAAAGAGTATTGGGCAGCAAGTAAGCAGTTAACATGTGTAAACAACCAAGGACATAGTTCAATTATACATTATTTCAGTCATTAAAACACTGGGGCACTAAAATCTCAAGGGGCCTGGCTACAAATGTAAGCAGACCCTCCCTTCATTTGTCATTGGAATGGCAGAAATATAAGTGTTCTCTCTCCCAGGTGCTGTGGTTCATGGCTTTTCCCTGTAGGTTTATGGTCTTTTCTTTTCCATGCCATGAGTCAAAGAATGAGATTGTAGGTATTTTTACTATTGTCAGACTTAAATAGAAGATACCAAACTTTTCATGTAAAAGATGGTGGCAAAGATGGATGTCAGGTCTGGAAATCAAAGGCTACATTTTAAGTGGCAGCCAAAATACCTCTATTTGGAATTCTTCCCATCATAGGAATGATTCGAAAATGACCTGGTGTCAACTCAATTCTATAATATGTACTTTGTTCAAGCATCCTAGAGGAAGATGCACATTCTAGTGTGACTAAATTCATGATTCAGTGGGTTTATTGAGTACCAACATAGGAATGAGAGCACTGGGAACCATAGTAGGTCTTGTATAAATAGAAATGATTTGAACCAAATTACCTATTTTTATTTCTTTCTTCACTATACTATAAATTCCTCAAAGACAATGATCAATGACAATGACTATTTTTTAATGGATCTCCATATCCCTAGAGCATAGCTCAATGCCTGATACATCAGATGATCCATAAGTGTTGATCAAATGGAATTGAATGGACCAAATAACTACTCAAAGGCACTAATTGGTGCTACACACGCCTATAATACTGAACACATCTTGCCATCACATGAATAGACTGCTCTATATTATCCAATCAAGTCAAGTCAAACCAGATCATTTGTTTGAAATATGTATCTAAAATCATGAGTGAGACAAGCTCCCAACTTGTCCCATAAATACAGTCTTTGAGAACAAGTATTCACAGTCAAGGAAGGGAAAAAAAAAACAGTCTACCCTGATGTTCTTGGGCCAGTTAAATACATTATTCTAATATAGCTGCAAGCAGCACTCAGCTCTCTTTTAGAAATGGCACGTGAAACGGTTCTCCTGCTGATTCTGGCCAGCAATTCTGCTGAGGACAAAGAAGCTAGAGTATCGTTTTCAAGGGATAGCCTGACCCTCTTCCGGATTTCTAATTGCCCCCCACCCAAACCCTGCAGAAATACCTTTGTGAGATTGCCTTCCAGCCAAATACTCAGTCAGATAACTGTGCCAGATTTAATTTTACCACCCTATGCCATATGAATGGGCAGAAACAGAATTCTATGAATCTAGGGAGTAAATGAGCCTTGGTGGCTCATTTTGTTGTCCCTCAGAGTTTTCAGAGGACAGAACCAGGGTTTCTAAGATTCTTTACTTCTACGCCCATTCTATACCAAAAACATTTGTCCCCATTTATCTATCAAGTCCTGATGAGTTCACTAAATTTTATTTTGTCTATTTCACCACCACCACCACACCACTTCAATCCGTTCTTCGCCTTTCACCTAGAATGTGTTAAAATCAAAATCAGGCTATGTCACGCCTCTGCTTAAAACCTTTCCCTGGTTTTCCAAAGCCATGGAAATGAACCGCGGACACCTCCTGCTCTCACTCCTGCCTGACTCCACACCACCCGCCCCTCAGCTCCAGCACCCCTGCCCCTCCCTCCACAGCCTTTCCCTCTGTTCTCTCCTCTGCCCAGAAGGCTTCCTCTCCCCACCCCCTACTTTCTCCTTCTGCCTGCTTAACTCCTACTCTTCCTTCTGATTTCACCTCAAACTCTACTTCCCTAGAAATCTCTTTCCTACCCACAGCCCCCCTCCCTCAGAACATTCACATCCTCCTGTTAAATGATGTCTTGGCACCCTGCACAGTTTCCTTCCAGCCCTCAGAATTCTACTTTTGTGATTCTGTGTAAGTAACAGGAGGGCATGGTCTGGGTCCATTTTGCCCACCATTTTGTATCCCCGGCCCAGGCATGAGGCCTGACCTTCACCGTAGGCTGATATCACGCTGAAGGAATGAAGAGTGTCTCCCTGCTCAGGAATGTATGTGTGGAGTGCATGAGGGGGTGGGAGATCTAGGCTCACTCTAGGAGCTTGCTTTATATGCAAAACATTTCTCACATGTTACTTCTGATATTTCAGGGATCCAAACTAGGGCTACTAAAATTTCCACTTTTTATTAAATTTTGGACATCTAGGGTAGAATGTGAATTCATTTATGAAATTTAAAATTTAATTTAATTTTACATTTACCCCTTAGTCATAATTTTATTGAAGAACTACTCTCCGTTTTTCTTATAACCAAGTAAAAAAGAATTATATTATATATCTATACATACTCTCCTTCCACTCATGTTTCAACCCATTGCAATCTGGCATAAGACCATCTTTTTTTTTTTTTTTGAGATAAGGTCTCATTCTGTTGTCCAGGCTGGAATGCAATGGTGTGATCATAGTTCACTGCAACCTCAAATTCCTGGACTTAAACAATCTTCCTGCCTCAGCCTCCTGAGTAGCTGGGACTATGGTGCCTGCCACCAAGCCCAGGTGATTTTTCTATATTTTGTAAATACAGTCTTGCTCCTCCTCAGGCTGGTCTCAAACTCCTAATCTCAAGTGATCCTCCCACCTCATCCTCCTAGAATGCAAGGATTACAGTCATGAGCCACTGCTCCCAGCATGACTGTATTTTTGCAATGATACTAATCCTTCCCCATTTCCTTTATTAAGGATATCAGCAACATTCAAATTAACAAATCTATTTAACTCACTTTAGTCATTGTCTCATTGGACCTCAAAGAATATGACACACTCAACCAAACTCTCCCACTACCAGTTCTATGAGATCCTTTCTCCACCAACATAACCTTGCTTCCATTTACCTGCTTGCCTTATTTTTTATTTCAAAATATTAAGGGAGTACAAATAATTTTGTTACATGGATAACTTTAGTTATCCATGCTTTAGTCAGGGCTATAAGTGTGCCTGTCATGTGAATATTGTTCATAGTACCTGTTAGGTAGGTTTTTACCTCTTTCCTTTCTCCCACTTCCCCACTTCTTGATTTCCAACAATTTTTACTTCTTTATGTACCCATATGTGCCCAACAAATAGTTCCAAATTATTAGAGAGTACATGTGGTGTTTGTTTTTCCATTCTTGAGAAATTTCCTTTAGGATAATGATCTCCAGGTCCATCCAAATGGCTGCAAAAGACATTAATTTATTCCTTTTTATGGCTGAGTAGTACTCCATGATATATATATATACCACATTTTGTTAATCCACTCATAAATTGATGGGCACTTGAGTTGATTCTACACCTTTGCAATTGTGAATAGTGCTACAATAAACATTTGAGTGTGGGTGTCTTTTTGATAAAATGACTTCTTTTCCTTTGGGTAAATACCCAGTAGTGGAATTGCTAGATCAAATAGTAGATCTACTTCTAGTTCTTTGAGTAATCTCCATACTGTTTTCCATAGATGTTGTATTAATTTGCAGTCCCACCAACAGTGTATAAGCATTTGTTTCTCTCTGCATCCATACCAGCATCTATTGTTTTTGGACTTTTTAATAAAAACCATTCTAACAAAGGTAAAGTGATATCTCACTGTCATAATTTGCATTTCCCTGAAAATTAGTGATGTTTAGCATTTTTTCAAATATTTGTTGGTCATTTGTCTATCTTCTTTTGAAAAGATTCTGTTCATATCTTTTGCCCACTTTTTAGAGAGATTGCTTCTTTTTTTCTTGCTGATTTGTTTGAGTTCTTTGTAGATTATGGGTATTAGCCCTTTATTGCATGTGTAGTTTGGAAATATTTGCTCCCATTGTGTAGGTTGTCTATTTGCTCTGTTGATTATTACTTCAGTTGTGCAGAGCTTTTTAATTTAATCAAGTCCCATTTATTTATTTTTGGCTTTGCTGTAATTGCGTCTGTGTCTTAGTCATAAATTCTTTGCCAAGGCTGATATCTAGAAGATTTTTTCCTACATTTTCTTCTAGAATTCTTATGGTTCCATGCCTTACATTTAAGTCTTCTATCTTGAATGAACTTTTGTGAGTGGCGAGAGATATAGATCCTGTTTCAATCTTCTGCATGTGGCTATCCAATTTTCTCAGTACCATTTATTGAACAGAGTTTCTTTTCCCAGTGTGTGTTGTTGTATGCTTTGTCAAATATCAGTTGGCTGTAAGTGGATGGATTTATATGGGGTTCTCTGTTCTGTTCCATTGGTCTATGTCTCTATTTTTGTGTCAATACTATGCTGTTTTTGTTACTGGAGACTTGTAGTATAGTTTGAAGTCTGGTAATGTGATGCCTCCAGATTTGTTCCTTTTACTTAAGATTGTTTTGGCTATACAGGCTCTTGTCTGGTTCCACACGAAACATAAAATTACTTTTTTCTAGATTTGTGAAATATGACATTGGCATTTTGATGGGAATTGCATTGAATCCGTAAGTCACTTTGGGTAGTATGGACATTTTAGCAGTGTTGAATCTACCTGTCCCTTAGCATGATATGTTTTTCCATTTGTTTGTGTAATGTGTGGTTTTTTCCTCAGTGTTTCTTAGTTCTCTTTGTAGAGATCTTTCACCTCCTTGGTTAAATATATTCTTAAGTATTTTATTTTCTTTATAGCTATTGTGAATTGAGTTGAGTCTTTGATTTGACTCTCAGCTTGACTGTTACTGGTATATAGGAATGCTATTGATCTATGTACATTGATTTTATAACCTGAAGCTTTGCTGAATTTATTTATCAATTTGAAGAGTCTCTTGGTGGAGTCTTTTTTTTTTCTAGATATAAGATCAAATTGTCAGCGAAAAGTGATAGTTTGACCTCCTCTTTCCTGATTTGGATACCCTTTATTTCTTTCTCATGCCTGAAGGCTCTGGGTAGAACTTCTGGTACTACATCAAATAGAAGTGGTGACAGTGGGCATCCATGTCTTTTTCTGGTTCTTAGGAGGGAATGTTTTTAACTTTTCCCCATTCAGCATGATGTTGGCTGTGGGTTTATCACATATGGCTTTTATAATTTTGAAATATGTTACTTCTATGCCTAGTTTGTTGACAGTCTTTATCATGAAAGTGTACTGGATTTTGTCAAATGTCTTTTTTTTCTGCATCCATTGAGATGATCATACAATCTTTGTTCTTGTTTCTGTTTTATGTGATGAACCACATTATTGATTTATGTGTGTTGAACCATCCTTGTGTCCCTGGGATGAAGCCCACTTGGTCAGCTCCTCTGCTCAGATCCCATCACGCTGGAGGGGAGGGGTGCTTGGCTTCCAGTCACACAGTATGGCTCAGGGGAGCATGAACTCCATCCACTCCCTCCCCAGCCCATTGGGAGTGACATGAAGGCTACTGCTGCAAAGCTGAGTCTCGTGCAGACCTGGCACTATGCACCCAAGGTTGGCATCAACTGCAGAAACCTGGGATCGGCAACCACCAGCTCCTTACTGCACCTGTTCTCTGGTGCAATGGCTCTGCACAGACTCTAGGCAGCTCCATGGTCAGTCCAGATAGAGGTCTGTGGCAGTGGAGGGAGCCCCCTCACAACCCAGCCACAGTGCCTGTGGGGTGAGGGTGCCCCCCTAGCACTCTATCATCCTAATCTTCCTCATGTGTAGATACCTCCTCACAGATCCCTTCAATCTTGTTGAATGAATCACCCATCACCTTCTCCTTCACTCAGCATGTCCCATGTTGCTTTTTGGGGGTTTCACAGTGTTCCTTCTGAGAAGAGCTATCTGTAGGTAAGCACCTGCCTGCAATTTATGATCCTTTCCTTGACAGCGGCATGCTTGTGGGCTGCTTCTACTCCACCATCTTCTCCCTCCTTTCTTGCTTGCCTCTTTCTCCAACCTTGTATTTTAAGTTCAGCAAAAGGTAAGGAAAAAACATTATAAATTTCCCAAACCATATCCTACTCTTTCATTTTTCTATCCTTTACACAAGCTGTTTCTTCTTCCTGGAATTCCCTTCTCCTGTTTGTCTACCTTGAAAGCTTATTTCATCTTTGCCTAGAACTGCCCTCACTGGACTAATGAGAATTCCAGGCCAGACTTTAGACAGAAATGTAGTTAGGTGTTACCCAGGGTGCCCTGCCGCACTTCCACCCACTTCCCTGTAGCTGCTAACTAGCCAGGGGTCATTCAGAATGCTGGCCACCTGCTCCACTCTTGTTCATATAGATGGAATCTGTGATGTTAGAATCGTAAGATCTTTTAGCTTAAGAATTGCTTAAGGGGCTTTTCAGATCTGGAATTTCAGTGGAATGGCTGACACCAACCGCTGAAGACCCCTACCAAGGAACTGACTCAGCACAAGAATGCAGTTTCTTCATCTCCCTGTCCCATGACTTCACCCCTCACTTCTTGACCCATGAGTGACTCCCATACTTCAGCCACCATCCAGACCCCTTAAAACCCTATCCCCAAACCTCTTGTTTTGGTGGATTTGAGGTTTTCTCCCCTCTCTTCATTTGGTTGCCCTACAACTGTTAAACTCTCTGCTGCATCCCCAATGTCTCAGTATGTTCACCACTGTGCATCGGGCAGTGAGTCAATATGCTGAACGGACCTATTTTGGTTACATGCACTGTAGAAATCTCATTGCTCCTTCACTAGCACTCCCATTGCATGCTGTCTTTACCCCCATCGAAATCATTTTCTTGTTGTTTTGTTCACACTTCTCCTTCCCATACTTGATTGTATGTTGTGTGAGGAAAAACCTGTGCTTTTCATCTTTGTATCCACACTCCTAGCACAATTCTTAGTATGTGGTCAATGCTTCATAAGACATCTGCAGGTCAAAGTTTGGGAGTATAGTTTGAGGACCTATTTTTTCCCTATTTGTTGTTATAATTCACACAGTGGGAGCACTTGGTGGATCTTACAGGATTATAAAATGGTCCCAGTTGCCATGTGCATATATTTATGACCCCAGAGCCATATCCATATGTGCTTTTTACTTTATAAGGAATCAGGAATTACATATTCTAGCGCTCTGTCACTAAGCAATTTGTAGCATTTGACCAGCTGTGAAACTTCTATTTAATCTCTAAGATTTTTCCCAGCTCAGAAGTTATTTGATGAGGTGGCTTGTGCTTCTGCTATCATAAAATATCTGACTCAGATCAGTTTTTTCCCTGAGAACATCTATAAAAACTGAATAAAATATTTTTAAAATAGCTGTTTTAAAAAATGGGAGAGCAACTAAGGCAGCCAAGACTTGAGGATGAAAGTTCTTGGAAAGAAGGGAAGCAAATTGAGTTGCCTGATTTGCTACATCATTTTTTCTTTCTAGGTATTTGCTGATTTATATATAGTGCAACAGTCAGAGGCTGAACAGAAACTGGTAGTTTCAGCTTTTGGCAGTCAGAAGCTTAGAAGAACAAAAGAATTCAGTACTTGAAATTCTAAGAAAAGAAGAAATAACCTCAAAGAAGTGAGCCTGACATCCTGCACCAGAATTTTTCAGAAGATATTTGCCGATTTTTGAGCTGCAAGTGGCAATAATAGAAATTAGACAATATTTCAACTCAACAATATGGCATAACATAGTTCATGTGATGCAGCTAACACCATATTTAGAGGAAAAGTTATAATCTTAAATGCATAATTTAGAAAATAAAAAATCTGAAAATTATGTAAATATCTATCTCAAGCAATTAGGAAAAGAATAAGAAATAAAATATGAAGAAGATAGAAAAAGATAATAAGAATAGAAAAAATTGAAATAGGAAATAAATTAATGAAAGCTAAAGTTGGTCCTTAAAAAGGATATTATTATAAAATGGGTAAACCCTAATAGGATAGACTAAAAAAAATAGACTATAATTTGTAGGAACAAATTATAAATACTAGTAATAAAAGTGGCATATAATTATAAATTTTACCGACATTAAAAAATATAATGAGATTATATTATAAATATATGGCAACACATTTGAAAATAAAGGAAATTCCATGAAAAACACAAATATCAAAACTGACACAAGAAGAAATATATACTTATATATGTGTATGTGTAATATACACATAAAATTCTTAAAATCTTCCAATAAAGCAATTTTAAACTCAGTGGGCAGCAGAAGTAAATTATTAATCACATTTAAGAAAGAAATTATACCATCTTACAGAAGAACCTCTTTCAGAGTAGAAAAAGAGAAAATATTTCCAAGCTAATTTTATGAGGGCACCATAACCTGATACAGAAACCTGCTAAAAACATTACAAGAAATAAAAATTAAAAGTCATTCTCTCTCATAGATATAGATACAAAATTTCTAAATGCAATATTAACAAATTGAATCCAGTGATTTATGAAATATATAATACATTATGACCAAATTCATGTTATCCCAAGAATGCAAGTTTACTTCAACACTTAAAAATAAATTAATTCAACTAATTAATTCATTTGAATAAACTAGAGAAACCATATGGTCATCTCAATACTTTTAGGGAAAGCATTTGATAAAAATTTAACACTGTGCATACATTTTTTAAATAAAATAACTCTCAGTAGACCAGAAATGAAAGATAACTTCCTTACTCCAATAAAGGTCATCTACAAAAAATTCTCCTCAAATATCATGGCTAATGATGAAATTTTAAAAGCTTTTTACCTGAATGATCAGAAACGAGACAAAGATGCACAGCTCCATTTCTTTTAAACATTGTACTAGAGGTTCTAACCAGAGTACAAAGGCAATATTAAGAAATAAAAATATAAAGATTAAAAAGAAAGAAATTAAGTGGTCATCATTTGTAGAACACATGAATGCACATGTAAAAGTTCAAGTATCAAAGTATTAAGTTAATATGGTAGTCAAAACCAATCTATGGTGATAGAATTCAGAGTAGTGGTTACATTTCTTGGTGTCAAACTATTAGAGTTAATAAGCAAAACTACTATTAATAGGTGTAATAAGAAAGGACACTGGATTCAGGATCAAAATACAAAAATCAATAGTATTTCTATATTGTAGCAAAACACAGAAGCAAAATTTCTTAAATGATATCACTGATAAGAGAATCAAAAAAGATACTACATAACTGGGGAAAATGCAGATACTTTGCAGAGAAAAGCATAAAATATTAATATTATTGAAAAATTACTAAAGACCTAAATAAATGTATATGTTTATTGCCAAAAAAAGCCAAGACAGCTTGGAAGTTGAAAAGTTAGAAGAATTACATAACAGATCTCAAGACTTGTTATAAAGCTTCAGTACTTAAAATAGGTGGAAATTGTTCAAACATAGACAAATAAACCAAATTAACAGAATAGAGAACTGTATATGGTTATTTATTTATGAGAAAGTTGACAGAGAAGTGAAGGAGGATAGAATGGTCTTTTCAATAAATAACAAGGGGTCAAATGGATATTCATATTGTAAAATTGGAATCTTGATCCCTACTTTTTAATCACACAAAAATATTATTTCCAAGTAGTTCAATGAATGAAATGTGAAAGGTGGAACAATAAAATTTCTGGAAAGCAAACAGAGAAGAATATCTTTTTTTCTATTTGAGATAAGCAAAGTTTTCTTCACAAAGCACAAGAAACATTAGCTATTTAAAAAAAGTCTGATAAATGTTATTGAAATCAAGGTCATCTACTCATCAAAAAATATAATTAGGAGCATGAATTGTCAAGTCATAAAAAAGGAGAAGATATTTGCAATGTGTACACCCTAAAAAGCTTTTGTGTCTAAAATATATAAGAACTTCTATAGGTCAATAAGAAAAAATAGACAAGAGACATGTAAAAATGGGGTACTGGAACTTTCATACAGCTGGTGGGGGTGTAGATTGGTGTAATTACTTTAGAAAACTGGCCGTATCTAATAAAGCTGAATTTACATATAACCTAGGACTCAGCAATTTCACCTCTGTGTACTGTGTGTTGCAAAAGACCAAGAGACACAAGCAAGCATGTTCATAGAAGCATCAACTGTATCAACCAACATCAAGCAACCCTCCATTTCCATCAACGAAGGTTAGTAAAATGTGAAATATGAATATGATGGAATATTCTATGGCAATGATAATGAATAAATTACTGCTACACAATGTAAGAATCTCACAAGCAAAAAGAAGTCAGACATCAAAAAGTACACACTACAAAAATTCCAATTATACAAAGTTCAAAAACAGACAAAACTGATCTATTGAGTAGAAGTCAAACAGTGGTTTTCTTTAGTGGAGGAGATTACTGGGATGGACGACAAGATAGGCTGCTGGGTGTTTGTAATGCTTTATTTATTGATTTGAGGAGTGGTTACATAGGTGTATTTACTTAATAAAAATTCACTGAGATAGTGCAAGTTATGATTTGTGCTTGTTTTCTATATGAATGCTAAATTTCAATATGAAAAAAATCATACTTGAAAATGGTTTGGTACTACTTTTCTATTTTATAGTATACAGAACCAAATGCAGATGTTTGGGACAGAAGGATGAAAGAAACAAATGAAATAGCTCTTCTTTAACAGAAGGCTCTGGCCCTGGTTATCTGCTAGCCCAGTGTGCACATTTTATGCCATTGTGTATTTCAGCACATGGACAGAGAGCAGACAGCAAGCCAGCTAGACCAGTTTCCATTGTAGACAGTGTATGGGACCATATTTTGAAGACATCAGAGTTTCCTTAACTGCCCCCCACCATCCATTCCAATAAAGCCTACTTCTAAAAACCTGCTACAGTCCCTAAAATACCTGCCAGCAGGTCAAGATATCAGTTTCAAAATGTAAGCCCAAGGTTTGCAGTAGAATTCTCTAATTTTTTTATTTGATTCGTATGAAAACCTTTGAACAGTCTGTTGTTAAAAAGACTAAGTTTCTCTTTTGCAGAGACTAAGACTTAATGATTTCTTAAATTGGTGTTTGTGAAGATCTTGAGGTCAGACTACATATTCTCCAAGGTTTGGATAAAACTTTTTTACCTACAAATAGACTGTCTCCAGAATGCTTCAGCTAACATAAAATTAAGCTACTCAAGAACAATAATTCCTTAACTGTTACCACCTATTATCAGCCTACATAACCAATATTAGCCTAGATGAGAATAAAACTCAAAATAAGTACCTTTTTAATTTAACAGCAGAATTAATGAAGTTGATGGTGAGATAGTGAGCTAACACAAAGGTCTAAATAGATCAAGCAGTGAGGGGCACTGTGCATGTGAAGAGCAACCAAATCTAGTAGCCATATTTTATTTGTAAGAAGGGAGGTTCCTTTGAAAATTAAAAAAAAAAAGTAATATCAGATAGAAGTGTTTCCAAAGAGTATGGTTTTCTTCTAATGCCTTAAACAGTATATTGAACATGACAACTAAATGCAACGTATGACCCTTAATTGGATCTTGGATTAAAAAGTCTATAAAAGACATTATTGAGATTGATATGTAATTGTTAATATGATCTATATATCAGATAATAATATTCAATGAATGTTAAATTTATCAAGTTGATTGTTGCATTACAGTTTTACAGGAGAAAGCTCTTGTTCTTGGGGGTATTTGGTGAAATAGAGAGGACTCAAGGTTCATGATTATCTGCAACTAACATTAAAAGGGATCATCAAATAGAGAAAGAGAGAGAAAGCAAATGTGGCAAAAGGTTAAAAATCAGTAAATCTAAGTAAATGACATATAGGTGTTGATTGTACTATTTTTACAAAGTTTCTGTAGGTTTCACATTTTTTCAAAATAGACTATTGGAGGAACATCTTTTAAAAACAAATATCGAAAGATTTATTCCCCTGTATTTCGGGAAAGGATGGAAAAGACAAAGAAAACCTGATTTTTTTTTAACTGAGAAGCTAAACTTGTCAGTAACAAATTTATCTAGATATTGACACAGAGTTACATTTCACTCCCTCTTTACCAGGTTTTATCTCAGACAGGTTCATTTGATTTCCTGCACATAAAAAAAATTCTGGCCGGGCGCGGTGGCTCAAGCCTGTAATCCTAGCACTCTGGGAGGCCGAGGCGGGTGGATTGCTCAAGGTCGGGAGTTCAAAAACCAGCCTGAGCGAGACCCCGTCTCTACTAAAAATAGAAAGAAATTAATTGACCAACTAAAAATATATATAGAAAAAATTAGCCGAGCATGGTGGCGCATGCCTATAGTCCCAGCTACTCGGGAGGCTGAGGCAGCAGGATGGCTTGAGCCCAGGAGTTTGAGGTTGCTGTGAGCTAGGCTGACGCCATGGCACTCACTGTAGCCTGGGCACCAAAGTGAGACTCTGTCTCAAAAAAAAAAAAAAAAAAATTCTGTTGACTACTTTCCCCAGGAAAACATTATACATGAGTATACCTAAAGCATGCATTGTAACCACATGCCTCGAATAAACATTTCCTCCCGTTAGACAAACCTCTGTTTTAAAATATTTTGAGAAAGTTGTCACATTATATGATACAAAATAGAAGATAAGCAAGCAAGATCCAAAGGGATCTCAAACATATGTCCTCACTGCTTCTCAGAAATATGGTGCTATGTAACCTTGCAGGATTGACGTGGTTACAGTTGACAGCAGAGAATACCAAGAGTCATCATAATGCATGGTGTTGGTAACTGCTGACAGATACTCCACATGGGATTTAGACACTGCAGCTTCAATATTAATCTCAAAGTGTGTTTGAGAGCCTACAGCTCTGAGAAAAAGAAGAGCACTTTTCTATAAGTTCTTCAAAGCAATCCTTAAATGTCGGTGTATTCACCTGACAAGAGAAAGGTGTCCAGCAACTTCTTGGATGCCTACCATCTTGTGAGAGGATACGGCCACTGCCCAGGTGACTAGGACCTCACTTATGTTGTGATCAGGTAAAATAATACAGGTTTCTGGTTCCCAGATCCAAATCTGATGTGAAAAGCCAGGCACCTCTATCTAGGTTCTATATTTGAATTCCTTTCTCTTGCGTAGAACACATTTTCCTCGACTGACTTGCAGAGTGAATCTTCTCCCACACACTAGTTGTAAGTTTCATTTTTTTTTTTTAATCCCAGGGCTTTTCAATGGACACCACTTTTCCTTAGAGTTAATAGTTAGAGCAGGATGATATTTTAGAGGAGGTTAAGATAAATTGTTATTGGGGAAAGAAAAGGAACAACGGCAGAAAGTATTTTAAGTGGAATTGAGTGTATAACAAAAGTTCCATGCTTCTAATAAGGTTGAAATGGATAGGTTGCTTGAAGATGTCAAGTGAGCCAATATATCAGAAAGATAAATTCTGTCCTGTCCCATAGTATGATTGCAACATGAGCACACGGGACCACAGAGTCATAACATTAAACTATCACAACCATAAATAATGTCAAGAAAGTGTTACTTCGCAGTTCTCGTTTGTGTTCCGAATGTAAAATGAGCAATGATCCTAATGATAAACACCATTTTGATAAAGTAGTTAGCATTCGGCATCCTTTCTGGGTAAAAATAATGACAGCATTTCAAGGCAATTTCTTTCTATCTTTCTTTCTTTCTTTCTTTCTTTCTTTTTTTGATCAAGCTGGTCTCGAACTCCTGACTCCTGACTTCAAGTGATACTCCTGCCTCAGCCTCCCAAAGTACTACAATTACAGGGGTGAGCCACTGCACCTGATCTGATTTACTTCTTTTTAAGATAAAGGGAGCAATCCTTTACCTTAAATATGAAGTTTGTGGGGTTTTGTAAATCTTCTAAAATGATCTGAGTAGAATGTAGATTTTCATCATATGGCTCTAGGTAGCTAGTTAGGATAATAAAAGATGCCATCTAAGCTCCAACTCATTGACCAGTTACACTGTAGGAGGAATAAAACAGTGTTGGTTTTTGGGGTCAGACCTAATTCAAATAAGCCAAGATATTATGTGGCTTTATCAAAATCCACATAAATGTCACAGTAGTTGAATACTACTCTTTTAAAATGAAAAAGAAGAAGATTCAATAAGTCAGGTGGGCACTAATTAGGAGAGAACCACAGACTATCATCATCTCAATTTTCTCCCCTACTTCTTTAGTCATAATGTCTGAGATCAAAAACACTCCCTACAACCCTACACCATTTCTTTTTCTTAAAGAGCTACCAAGTAGTAGATACTGATTGTGGCTTACAAGGACAAGCAATGAGATTAGAAAATTAATCTGAAAATTTTAGGAAGGCAAAAGATACAAGATATAAATGAAATCATTATTTGTTCTAAAATGAATCCTTGGGAACAATTATCACCTCATTCAAAGGAATAAATATAAAACTATAAAACTTACATCAAAAGTCATCTACATCTGAATGCCAGGCTTTGTCAGCAGCTGATGAAAGATCAGACCAAAGTCTGTTTAGAATGGTTCACAACAGATAAATCTCTATCCCAAGCTAATTGTTCTCATAATTGGAGAGAAAATGAGAATAACTAAAAAAAAAAAAAAAGACTGCAAAAAGGAAAAAGCTAGACTTCAGGGATGGGCTGACTAGCTGATTTGCCTAACAAAATAGTCCATATTTTGTTTAAAACTCCAGCTCATGGCAAAGGTTGCATTTTAATGACTTGTCACATGAATAGCATTGGCCACAGAATTTGTCCCACTCACAATATCACACTCCGGTAGACTGTGAACTTCAAAAGGACAGAAACCCTGTTGAATCCTGTACATAGTAGGCACTCACAAAACATTAGTGCAATGAAGGTGAGTGAGAGAGAAGGAGTGAAAGTGCAAGTGAATTAAGAAATAAATACTGAACCGATAGGAAATATGATGGCTTGAGAAGAATCATTCACATTAACAAATTTCAGAGCTTCTTTATGAGAATCTGTGGACTGTGCAGCCATTTGTAACAGGAAGATTGATTGCATGTGGTATTTTTTACAGATACATATATTGTGTCTAGACTTTAGCAAAACAAAGCTTAGGAAACTGTGTATATCATTGCTGTCAGTTCAGAAAGTGCCTCGAGCAAAATTGAATGAGAATTTTCACAAACTCTCAGCATGAAAAATTCGGTTTGCATGACTAGCCTGTCTCACCTGGTCAGATCATTGCCCTTGACATCAAAGGGTGATGCCGTGGGCACCATGGCTCTGCAGAGGGGACTGCCCAGATCAGAGAATGACCACCCACCCTTCCCACACATTCCCTCTCCTTACAGGATTTTTGGTTTTAGGGTGTTTGTTTTATTGTTGTTTGCTTGGTTTGTTTTTTTACAGAGCCCTTTGTTTGGGGGTAAGTTGTTTTCTCATTGGGTATGGCGCTGATGTTTTTGTCCAGAGTATTTTAAAATAGTCTCCCATGGTACTTTTTTGCAGCAATTCGAATTTCTCAGCCTGAGAGTTGTCTGATTTCTTTTTCTTTGCGTGGCATTGGTCTCCTTGTCAAAGAAAACACCTGCACATTCTAGTAAGCCTCATAAGAAAACTCACTGAATTACCAGCATTTTACTTTAGAGAACATAGATTATCAAATGTGTTTTTCTATACAATTAGAAGGAGCTTTATATACAGATTAGAAGATTAAGGAGCCCAGACCTGAAGCTGCCATCTAATGGCTTTCTGGCTTTGAGTGGATAACTTACTCTCTCTGAATCTTTTTCCTTCACTCCAAACATTTGGGGTTAGGGACAGCGTCACTCTTTCTGTCTTATTCACCTTAATTTTATTAAACATTTCATGAGTCTCTACTATGTACAGGGATCCAGCCTAGATTGGACAAGGTCTCTGTCCTTATGAAGTTCATAGTCTAATGAAGTTTAATAGAATATTGTGGGTGGGGTGAATTCTGTGGCCAGTGCAACTCAAGTGACAAGTCCTGAGACAAGGGTGGCAGTGAGTTTCTTACCTTACTTGTTTTCAGGGACGATTATGGACACCAATAAACTATGAAAGGATTTTGAAAACAAAAAAGGGCCTTACCAATCTCAGTGGAGTTGGTTTTCATTGTCACCCCTCACTTGCTCTTCTGCAAGGCAAATGTTTATTTCTTTTCTTGTCCTGGCCTGCTTACAGCACTGAAAAGAAAAGGCTGGTGCCTCTGCTTCAGATTCTTGTCCTGTCCAAATACCTGACATTCCCCCAAATTCTCAGTGCCAGGAAGGTCTGTAGCTTCTAACCTGGTCCGTGTTCTTATTTGGGGAGCTAGAGTGGGGCCACGGAGAGAGATGGCCCACCTTGGAATGTCTCTGTGGTTTTGCACTGAGGGTGGTAGGTCATACTTTTATAGTAACAGAAAGACTCTCCTTTAAAAATGCTCTCCTCCCTGGCCCCTGGCCCCAGGCAGGACCAAAAGATTCCTGTCCTCTCCAGGTACAAGTGTGAAGAACCTAAGCTCAGAAACGCCCACAGCCATGTCTCCCCCACCCCTGCATGGAGAAGCTGCTCTGAGAGAAAGAAGCTGACCACAGAGAGAAGTCAATGGGAGAGACAGAGACTGTCCTGAGACCAGTATTGCTGCTGCTCTTTTCAATTTGGTTTGGTTTCGCTCTCTTCTTGTTTTTCTAATTTTTATTTATTATTATTTTTAATATGAAGGGGAGAGTTTGAAGGGGGATTCAATTTCTATTTTTTTTTTTTTTGAGACAGCGTCTCACTCTGTTGCCCTAGGTAGAGTGCAGTGGCATCATCATAGCTCACTGCAACTTCAAACTCCTGGGTTCAAGTGATCCTCCTGCCTCAGCCTCCTGAGTAGCTGAGACTACAGGTACCTGCCATCATGCCCAGATAATTTTTCTCTTTTTAGTAGAGACATTGTCTCACTCTTGCTCAGGCTGGTCTCGAACTCCTGAGCTCAAATGAGCCTCCTGCCTCAGCCTCCCAGAGTGCTAGGATTACAGGCATGAGCCACCTGCGCCCAGCCTTCTTTTATTAACTTGTTAGTTTGGATTGGTGTTCTACCCCTTGCAGCCAAGAAGCCTTGCTAATGGGACCACATTCAGGTTGAAACATTTGAGAATGGATGAGTTTGCTGACCCCTCGCTTTCTCTCAAATGTGGTCCATCAGCAAATTCCTTTGGCTCTTTCATCCACAATTACCCAGGATCCCACCGCTTCTTGCTCCTTCCAGGAGGACCACGTATTTCTAGCCACTGTCATTTTTGCTAGGACTTTGCTTCCTCCCAATCTCCCTGCTCCTGCCCTTGCCCTGCTGCTGCCTTCTCCCAACAGCTAGACTGATCCTTTTCAAACAGTCATTTCTCCAGTGGAAACACTCTGCTGGCTTTTCATGTGGCTCAGAATAGAATGCAAAGTCCCTCTTTTGACGTGACCTTTCTTCATGCCCTGACCTCATCTCTACCACTCCGTCCCTGCCCATCATACTTTATCCACGTTGGCCTCTCTGATGTCTCTGGAACACACCAAACACCCTCCCACCTTCATTTTGCCAGGAAGATTCTTCTCCTAGACATCTGCATGCTACTCCCTTCTTCAATCAGGGCTCTGCTCAAACATCCCTTTATCAGACAAGCCTCTACCATTCACCCCAAGGAAAATAGCCCTGCTCCCATTTCAATCTCCATCCTGCTTCCCCTGCCTCATTTTTGGATAACACTTACCACTATCGTATTTAATATGTGCTTGTTTGTTGTCTTTCTCCCATTGAAAAATTTCTGAGAGTGGGAATCTCAGCCATTTTGCTCACGGCTGTCTCATCAGCACCTAGAACAGCTCCAGGCATGTAGGAGGACTCTGACTATTTGCTGCATAATACGTGTGTGTGTGAAGGTGAGCAAATCCCTGTCCTCACTCCAGAAAGAAATCCAGCTAAAGGTAACTGGCCTAGGAAAGCGAGTAGGTACAAACAGACATTTATCAGTTATTGCGTATCAGTCCCTGGGTGAGTGTCGGAAAACACAGCCACTTTGGGGACTGCATAAATGTTACTATTTGAGGACAAACTTTCTCAGTTTCTCCAAGGAAGACAGTAGGCACGATGTCAGCCAGCCTACCCAATTGACAGTAATAACAGAGGTAAAACAATCATAAGCTCATATCATTCGGTGAGCACTTACTCTTTGCCAGGTGCTGTTCTAAGTGCTTTACATTTGTTAACTTACTTAACCACAATGGCCCCATGATAAAGACTCTGCCAGAGACTGAGTATCTGTGTCCCCTCAAAATTCATTTATTGAAACGTAACATCAAATGCAAGGACTTTTATAGGTAAGACCTTTGGGAGGTGATTAGGTCATGAGTGTAAAACCCTCATGAATGGGATGTGTACTCTTATGAAAGAGGCCATGAAGACCTCCCTCGCCCCTTCTGCCATGTAAGGTAGCAATGAGAAGACGGCTGTCTATACACCAGGAATCACATCTTCCCCAAATACTGAATCTGCTGGCACCTTAATCTTGAAATTCCCAGCTTCCAGAACGATAAGAAATAAATTTCTGTTGTTCATCGACCTCCCTGTCTATGGCATTTTGTTATAGCAACCCAAACAGAATAAAACAGACCCTGCATTATACCTATTTAAGTTCAGGAAATCAAGTCACAAATGAGCTAAAAAACTAGCCCAAGGTCCCCAGACTACTCACTTTCATAGCTGAGGTTTGAATTAGATTGTTAACTATAATTTCACTGGACTACAAATATTCTTTACCATGACCTACAGTTTGAGATATAGTTCTCATTGCTACTCAACACACACTCACACAAACACAGAGTATAACTAAAGTAAAAGCTTCACAAAACGATACTTGCCCACTAACAGACTGTGACCAGCAGTCCAAAAAATGCTACAAAGATCCCTGTTTTGAGGGACTCCCTACTCCCCGTCACACAATCCTGCTGTTAAAACGGCTCCAGGGGTGAATTACATTCAAATCCCTGCTGGCTCAGTGAGAAGGACCTTACTGGACAGCCCACTCTATAAGGAAAGGGACATTTGGGAGGAGCCACCTGGAGAGAAAGGGGAGATATGAAAAAAAAGGACATTAACTTCGTCTGCCACACAGTTTTGCCTGAGGCCGTCCCTGCTCTGCCAGTTGGAGGATTTCTGCCCCTCTACAGAAGCAAAGGCGTGTCACTGTTGCAGACAGAGAGCTTGCATCTACTGGAGCTTATTAATATCCTGCCAGGTCTCACTCAGCACAGCTCCCTTCTGCCATTCAGAGAGCAATGTCGCCACAGACCGAAGCACCTTGCTGGGATAGGAAATTTCGGCTATTTTTTGAACTTCAGTTATCTAATTGTGGTTTTATTTTTTCCTGCTGTTTTTTGCATCACTATTATTTAAGTATTTGTCTTTTTCTCTCTCTTATTTGTGCCTTAAAGCTGTATATAGATGGATACTGTGAAGATAACTGAATAAATGATGAACCCCTGAATAGAATTAACTGTTTGTCTTTCTAAAACAGCCCCATGATTTTCACTTGTATAGTCACTGTGTTTCCCAAGGTAGTTTTAAAGGTTTTTTTCCTGCCTATTCTAGAAAAGAGAAGGTTACTTTACAGTTTCAAGAGTAATACAGTACACTTTATTTGTATGGAAGCTATAAATGAAAATACTGGGATACACTAGTAGGTATTATAATTCACCATCCTAAAGTTTAACCCCAAAAACCAAGTATGGTAGAATCTACTTAGACAAGTTTTATCTAGTTGCATTTATGGCTGGTGACCCATTTTCAGTTGATTTCCTAAAACTAGTACAGGGCCTCCTTAGGCCCTAAATCCTGATTCTAGGTACTTTCCTAGTGCTTTGCCAACCACTTTTACATTCCCAAGGGCCTTTTCAGAAAACCAGTCCATGCTGACCCCAGCTCAAGGCTTGCCTCTGAGTTACAACTCACAATTACAAGAACCCTGGGCACCTAGTCCTATATTTTATTAGTAATTTCCTCTGTGAAACTTTTCTCTGTGCAAAGTCCCTTGGAAAGTTTCTTTAGAAGCTTTAGAATTAGCTCTTAAACTATTCCTCCTTCCAAAATAGATCATACAACGCACAGTGAAAACTTTAAACATCTTAGTAGCACTAAAGTGAGTCAAAGTGCGTGGTCTTGGAAAGAATGAAACATATAACATCACAATCACAGAATTCACATCCCAGATCTACTACTTATAAGCCATGTGAGCCCTGACAAACTCTCTGGTCATGGTGAGCCTCACAATCTTTATCTATAAAATATGTGGTAGGCTGGGCAGGATGGCTCATGCTTATAATCCTAGCACTCCAGGAGGCTGAAGTGGAAGGATCACTTGGAGGTCAGGAGTTCGAGACTGGCCTGAGCAAGAGCAATTCCTCATCTTTACCAAAAAATTGAAAAAATTAGCTGGGTGTGTTGGTGCACATCTGTAATCCCAGCTACTCAGGAGGCTGCAGCAGGAGCATCACCTGAGCCTGGGAGTTTGAGGTTGCAGTGAGTTACGATGATGCCACTGCACTCTACTCAGGGTGACTGAGTAAGACTCTGATTCAAAAAAAATTTTAAAAGGTAATAATATGTACCTTACCACCAAGGCAGGTATTAGCAATATTGTGTGGAAAGCATCTGGCATGTGATACTGTAGGGGAGGAAAAATATGTATTTTTTTCATTACCCATCTTAGGTCATTGACAGGGGCCCTGTAAAATTAGACTGACAAAAGAGAGATTAACAAGAGAAAAACAAATAGAAATTTATTAATATCTGTATTGCTCCTATACATAGGAGCAATCAATGATAAGTAGTAACCCAAAGGTGTGGTTAAAACCTGGGCTTATATGGCATTTTAGCAAAAAAAATAAATTTAAGATAACTGACAAGAGAGAAGAAAAGGACTTTGAGTTTCTAGTGTAGCAAATTATGGGAAGGTAAATATATGGGGGAAACTAATGGAACATAAGGGCTAGTTGGCAAAGTTTTTCATGTAGATTCCTCTGGGCTATTAGAGCCTAAAGTATGTCTCTGGTGATTCACTTCTATCCTTCCTGGTAGAGAAGAGAGGGGATATCTTTACAAGTTTGTGTCTGCTTTTAGGCAAATACAGGGAGAGATTTTCTTGTACCTGCTTGTTCTCACTTGTCCTGAGCTCAAAATAACCAATATGTCAAAGTGGCACATTTTGGGACACATTGTGCCACCAGTCATTCACTCAGTAGGAAATTGGTGCAATGTAGCCTGGTGGCTAAGAGGACAGGTTCTAGAGCAAGTCCAAGTTTGTACACTCTTTCTGCTACTTAATGACGGTGGAGCCTTCAGCAAGTTATTTGACCTCTTTGTACGTCTATTTCTTTACCTGTGAAATGGGTATAATAAAAATTAAAAAGACATCTTGGGGGTTCCAACATGGCAGATTAGGGGTGCCCTCCTGGCTCTCTGCTCCCAGAGCGAAAAGTGAAGAAAGCGGATAGCCACAAGCGAGCGATCCGCACTTCCACAGGACCAGCTTCGCAAGCCTGCAGACATCCACCGGGAATCGGAGGGATAAGACCATTTACAGCCTAAAGCAAAGGTGAATCGATTATTCTTCCGCCAAACTCGGGGATTCGGAGGCACACAGCAGGGAGGGAGCGAGGCGCGGTTTAAGCCGCTGCCGGCTGGCAGTGGCTTGGAGCGAGGCGCGGTTTAAGCCGCTGCCGGCTGGCAGTGGCTTGGAGCGAGGCGCGGTTTAAGCCGCTGCCGGCTGGCAGTGGCGCCAGGCCTACCTGGCGCTGAGCAACACCCCCTCCCGCACCGAGCTCCACTCCCACGCAGGCCGGGAGGTGCCTGAAGTTGGTGAGAAGTGGCAGCGCGGGACAAAGCCGTGTGGAGAGGAGACTAGAGAGGGAACACTGAGCTCTCCAGAGCACACGGCAGCGGCAGTTTAAGGAGGGGGAGGGCCCGAGCCCAGCAACCCCTCTCCGCGCAGCAGGAACCAGAGCCCGCTCGGGCATCTCCCTGCAGAACACTCCCAGGTCAAGGTTAAGGGGAGTTTTCACAGAAGGAGGCTTTGACTTTGGATATAGAGGAGGTTTGGGACAGCACTGAGAGGCCAGAGTGCGCTAAGTTAGACTCCTTGATCCATTAGGACCCCCCTC